>JBBPBX010002991.1:0-63237 GCA_038048925.1 Garcialebias charrua
TTCTCTTAAAGAAGCACGCTCCAAATATTATTCTAACATCATCAACACCTGCCCTGGAAACTCTAAACAGCTCTTCTCCACAATAACTCGTCTGCTTAATCCCATTAAACAAACTCTTGAGGACTCTGCTCAAAAATGCGACCTGTTTCTTTCGTCTTTTAAAACCAAAGTTGACACTATCAGATCTCAGCTCCACAACCTCCCTGTTCTCAGTGTGCCACCTACCCGTCTGCATTCTGGGACCCTAAACAGCTTTGACGAAGTTGTTCAGAGTGAGGTGGAGGCCATCATCAAGAAAATGAAGCCTTCATCCTGCGCCCTGGATCCTTTCCCCTCGTCTCTCATAAAAACCAATCACTCTGCAATAGGCCCACTAATCACTCAAATAATAAATCAGTCTCTACAATCTGGTCATGTTCCACTGCCTCTAAAAACTGCCATCATTAGGCCTCTTCTGAAAAAATCTAATTTGGATCCCGACATTTTTTCTAATTACCGCCCAATTTCACACCTCCCTTTTCTGTCTAAAGTGCTGGAAAAAGCTGTTGCTGCTCAGCTGCAGGACCACCTACAACAACACTCCCTGTATGAGAAGTTCCAGTCTGGATTCAGGGCAGCTCACAGTACAGAGACTGCATTGCTGAGAGTTACCAATGATGTCCTCTTGGCTGCTGACACTGGCTCTCCCTCCATCCTTGTCCTCCTTGACCTCACTGCAGCCTTCGACACTGTGGACCATAGTATCCTCCTCCACCGTCTTCATGTGGAGGTCGGTCTCTGCGACACAGTCCTGGACTGGTTCAAATCTTTCCTCTCCAATAGGCTGGAATGTGTTAGTCTTGGCAACGCCACGTCCCAGACAGTCTGTGTCTCCTGTGGTGTCCCTCAGGGGTCGGTTCTGGGGCCCCTGCTGTTTTCCCTTTACATGCTGCCTTTAGGTCAAATTATTAATCAGTTCAACATTTCTTTTCACTGTTATGCCGACGATACACAGCTTTACATCAGGACTGGAGCATCCTCATCTTCCACCTTGTCATCTCCATCTTCACTCACTGCCCTCTCTGCCTGCCTGGAGGCAATTAGGGCATGGATGAATCAGAACTTTCTTCAATTAAACTGCTCCAAGACTGAGGCCATACTGATTGGCACCCCTCACCAGGTACAAACATCTCCTATAACAACACTTTCCTTTTCTGGACAAGACATCCCCCTCTCCACCTCTGTTACTAATCTTGGAATAAAAATGGACTCCAATCTTACATTTGAAAATCACATTAAGCTTCTGTTTAAAACTTGCTTCTTCCATCTTCGAAACATCTCCAGACTTCGCCCATCCCTAACTTTTTCCGATGCTGAGAAGCTCGTCCATGCTTTTGTCTCCTCCAGGCTCGACTACTGCAACTCCCTGTTTATTGGAATCCCTGGCAAAAACCTTCAGAAACTTCAATATATTCAAAACAGTGCAGCAAGGATCTTGTTGAGAGTTCGTAAATTTGAACATATTACGCCCATTCTCCATAACCTTCATTGGCTTCCTGTCGCCTACAGAATTCAGTACAAAACTGCTCTCATTACACATCAATGCTTACATGGAGCTTCACCAGATTATCTGAAGGATATTCTTATTCCATACTCATCCACCCGGTCGCTACGGTCACATAATCAGATTTGCTGCTGACTCTGGTCTTCTGTCCATCCTCATTCTTCTTGATCTAAGCTCTGCCTTCGACACCATCTGTCATTCTATCCTCCTCAACAGACTAACCTCCATTGGCATCTCAGGTACCCCGTTAGACTGGTTCAACTCCTATCTCTCTGACCGCACTCAATTCATTCAGCTTAAATCCTTCCGTTCCCAGTCTTCCCCTGTCTCCACGGGTGTCCCCCAAGGCTCTGTCCTCGGACCCCTCCTCTTCATCATTTACCTCCTTCCTCTAGGTCACATCTTCCGCAAATACGGCGTCCATTTCCACTGTTATGCTGATGACACACAGCTCTACCTGTCATCAAAACCTAACTCCACCCACCCACCCTCCATCCTCACCGACTGTCTCATTGAGCTAAATCACTGGTTTTCTAACAATTTCCTTCAACTAAACAGTAACAAAACAGAAATAATTCTTGTTGGTACCAAAAACTCTATTTCAAAATCAGAACATCTTCTCGTCCCCCTTAACAACTCTCTGCTATCCCCCTCCCCTCAGGTCAAGAGCCTCGGTGTCATCCTCGACACCACTCTCTCCTTCACTTCACACATCAACAATATTACTCGGTCTGCCTATTTCCACCTCCGTAATATTAACCGTCTCCGTCCTTCTCTCACACCCCGCTCCACAGCCATCCTGGTGCACAGCCTTGTGACTTCCCGTATTGACTACTGCAACTCCCTTCTCTACGGCCTCCCCAACAAATCTCTCCACAAGTTACAGATGGTCCAGAACTCAGCTGCCCGTGTCATCACTCAAACCTCCTACTATAACCACATCACTCCTGTCCTGCAGCAGCTCCACTGGCTCCCGGTTAAATCACGCATCATCTTCAAAATTCTACTTCTCACGTTCAAAGCCATCCACAATCTTGCCCCTCCTTATCTATCTGACCTCCTGCAAATCTCCATCCCATCACGCTCTCTCAGATCCTCCTCTTCACTACATCTCCATGTACCCTCTGCCCACCTCTCCACCATGGGGAGCAGGGCCTTCACCTGCTCTGCCCCTCACCTCTGGAACGCCCTACCGCCAGACCTTCGCAACACCACCTCCCTTTCTCTGTTCAAGACTGCCCTGAAAACACATCTCTTTAGACTAGCTTATCATTAACTTTACTAAATGTGTTTTTATTATTTTGCATTTTATAATCTTCATGTATTTTTATATTTCAATTTTTCACTGATAATGTTTGCACTGTATTGGTTTGTTAAGTGTCCTTGGGTGTCCTGAAAGGCGCTTTTAAATAAAATGATGATTATTATTGTTATTATTATAATCTCCTTCACATTCCGAGAACAAAATTAAGGACCATGGGAGACCGGGCTTTCAGTGTGGCTGCCCCCCGCCTGGACTCTCTTCCTGACTGTCTGAGAGCCCCACAGTCTGTGGTTGACTTTAAGAGCGGCTTGAAGACCTCTTTTCAACCGAGCGTACTCTACCTCCTCATGATTCTACTTTTTGATCTTAGTTGATACTGTTGTTGATTTTGCTTGTTTTATTACTTGTTTTATTGACATTTAATTCTGTTGCACTTTGTAGCACTTTGAGATTTTCATTAATGAAAAGTGCGTTATAAATTGAATTTATTATTATTATTATTATTATTATAGATGTTTGTATGGTGTTGAAGAAAATACAGACCCAATTACGGTAAACAGTTTTAATGAAACCCTGACGTATGTCTTTATTAGCACTTTGTTGGAAATCAATCACAAATGTACACAAAATACTTGACCTTCACACTGACAGTTTTTAATCCCATTCAACATTTCTGTTAAATAAAGCAAGAAAACTTGTATTAAAAAGAGGTTTGAATCAGTTTCTGATTTTCATGCATCACGCAGTTGTCTCAGGGAGCTCCTTCAGCTTGTCTCCAGTTGATGCTGGCTTGTATTTTTCTGCAAGACAGAAAAAGCGGATTAAAAATACAATTTTAGAGGAAATAATTTGAAAGAAGTAAATAAAGCAAGCAGCTCGATTCAAAGATGGTAAATGGTAAATGGAGCTTATTTATATAGCGCTTTCCAGCCCCCTATGAGGGGTCCCAAAGCGCTTTACAATACCAACCATCCACCCATTCATACACACATTCATTGCAAAGTCAGAGCGCTGAAGAAAAATATAAAAAGTATAAAAATAAATTAGTAGGGATTATAAGGAAACATAAGAAAGAATATTATAGTAAATTATTAGATAAAAGTAATGGTGATATGAAAGCAACATGGCGAGTAATGAATAGTGTCCTGAAGAATCATAAAGCAAAAACTGGTATTTCAAAATATTTTGTAAAAGACAACGATGAAATTCATGATGAAAATGAAATTGTAAATGGATTTAATCAATATTTTGTGAATGTTGGATCAAGCCTTGCAGCTAAGATACCAAAAGTAGATAAAAATGTGATCCACTCAATTACAGGTTGTGCAAATAGTATTTTTCTAAATGGAACTAACAAAGAGGAAATAATGAATGTAGTAAAACATCTTACAGACAAGAGATCAAAAGACTGGGTGGACATGGATATGATGTTTGTGAAGGACATAATGAGCCATGTTATTGAGCCGTTCACATACATATGTAACTTATCATTTTCAACAGGAATATTTCCAGATAATATGAAAGTAGCTAAGGTCGTTCCTCTTTTTAAAAATGGTGATAAATGTGTGTTCAACAATTATAGACCTATATCCTTGTTACCACAGTTTTCAAAAATTCTTGAAAAACTATTTGTAAACAGACTAGATCAATTTATAGATAAACAAAATATTCTAAGCAACAGTCAGTATGGGTTTAGAGCAAAAAACTCTACATCAATGGCTCTCATGGAATTAATGGAACAAATAACTACTGCTGTCGATCAAAAACAATATTGTATCAGTATTTTTGTTGATTTAAAAAAAGCATTCGATACTATTGATCACACCATTCTCCTTGAAAAACTGAACAAATATGGTATTAGAGGACCAGCATTACAGTGGGTATCTAGCTACTTAAAAGATAGGAAACAATTTGTACAAATAAATGATGTAAGATCTGACCTCTGTAATATCACATGTGGAGTTCCCCAAGGCTCTGTACTTGGACCAAAGCTTTTTATTTTATATGTGAATGACTTGGTAAATGTGTCAGGACTCCTTAAATGTGTACTTTTTGCTGATGATACCACTTTTTTCTGTTTAGGTGAAGATATAGAACAAATGTTGGAATTGATAAAGACAGAATTTGTCAAGATACAAACTTGGTTTAAAATAAATAAATTATCATTAAATCTAGAAAAAACTAATTACATGATATTCGGTAATAAAAAGAAAACTGTTGATGTTCCACTCAAAATTGAGGATGTTGAGATTTGTAGAGTGAGTGAGGTGAAGTTTTTGGGTGTTATCATTGATGACAAACTGACATGGAAACAACACATAAATTCTGTAAGAATAAAAATAGCTAAATCGATTGCAGTACTGTACAAAGTCAGAGACCTATTGAATGATAAAGCTCTGTATTTGTTGTATAACACAATCATTGTTCCACACTTAATCTATTGTATTGATGTTTGGGGGAATGCGTGTAAAACAATCACAAAGCCTATTTTTGTATTACAGAAAAGAGCTGTAAGAATTATCACTAGAAAACATTACCGTCATCCATCAAGTACATTATTTTATCAACTGAAGTTATTGAAGTTCCATGATTTGGTAGACTATAATATTTTATCAGTTATGTATAGGGCTCAAAATAATGCATTACCTTTAAATATCCAAATGCATTTTGTTAAAAGACAAAGTTGTTATAATCTTAAGGGGACAGAGTTGTTTGTAAAACCACAATTCAGAACTAGTTTGAAGGGACGTTCTACCTCAATCCAGGGAATTAGATTATGGAATGGCTTGGAGAATGTAGTTAAAAATGCCAAGTCAATGTTTACATTTAAAAAAATGATCAAAACAAATGTGTTAAAAAATATATATATGAAATAGCGTAATGTGTATTGTATTAGTTAGAAAATTAGAAAGAGTTAGTCATTTTGTACTGTTGGTTGAAGATTATTATTGTTTACATGGTTGATTATTGTTGTTTAATCTGATTGTTGGAAGTAAGGGGCAGATATAATAAGATTTATTATTCTTTCTTCTATCTTTCATTTTTTTACATTTTGTACACTATCATTTATGAGATTGTCTTGTATTGTTTCTTTTGTAAAAAAAATGAACAAATTTAATAAACATAAACATAAACATACACCGGTAGCGGCAGACTGCCATGCAAGGCGCTTTCCAGTCCTACCGGGAGCAACTCGGGGTTAAGTGTCTTGCCCAAGGACACAACGACACATGGTGTGGGGAACCGGGATTCAAACCGCCAACCTTCCGATTAGGGGACGACTGCCATTACCACTACGCCACGGCCGTATATTTATTGTCAGTTGTTCCCGATTAACAGTCCAGTCGAGGATAGTTTAAAGAATTTTAGACTAGTTTGTGCGCACTCGCCGTAAGTCATTATTTTTCCACTTCAGCACATGGTGGCATAGTATCCTGTAACAAGATGGTACCATTTTATTGAACTACGGTAATTCAGCAGTTGCAGCTGAGTAGAAGTTGCTCAAATAGTCATCATCCGATCTTATATCGGCTAAATATTTAAGGCGTTCATTCGTTTATTTTTTTAAGTTGCCGTAAATTTCCAATTCGAGTACTGAATTTTTGTCTTTGTAAAAATGCCATTTTATTAAATGAAAGTATAATTCATTCATTAATACGGTCTAAAATGTGCATATCTGTATCTTTTATTGTTTCTACATCAAGCAGTTTAGTCCAGCTCAAATAAGCAACTAGCATTCAGTCTTAAAAGATTATGTTTTCTGCACCCAGCATTGATCATATCTGTACTCGTTCCTGAAGGTCCCTGCATCAGAAAGCAGTGGTGGGCAACGCTAATCAAAAAATTAGTTCCACAATTTCTAAAACGCTTATTAATTTTTTTAGGTCCACAATTTCAAAAGCACAAATGTCTTATGAAAATTAGGGGAAGCTAATCTAATCCGCTATTTATATTCGACAATTGGTAGCCGGCAGCGTTATGCAATATTTGCACTACACTGCCAACTGAAAAGTAACTAAAATGATCCTAAAAGGATGAAATTACAAAAATCAAAGGATTTATTTAATACTTTACGTACATATATTCTATTCGGCCACAAAATTAACAAAAAAGAGAATGATCTTTTAATCCCTAAAACCACTTTTAAATATCAAATACACGGGTGTGTCGCCACCGCATTTATACATAAAAGTATCCCAAATACATAAAACTAACGACTCACCGTCGAGTGGTCGACACAAAACACACAATAAAATCCTCCGGCCACGTTAATTTGGCTTGAAACAGCGGGGTTCTCTGCGGATTTATCCATTAGTAACCCAGCACAACCAACCAGCTAGACACAGAGTAGCGTCCAGTTCACCTCTGACCCGGAAGATGTCAACATTCTATAGGTAGTCAACAGATTTAATGAAAAGTAACTAAAATACATAAAACTAACGACTCACCGTCGAGTGGTCGACACAAAACACACAATAAAATCCTCCGGCCGCGTTAATTTGGCTTGAAACAGCGGGGTTCTCTGCGGATTTATCCAAGAAACCCAGCACAACCAGCTAGCCACAGAATTAGCCCCCGAGTTCACCTCTGACCCGGAAGATGTCAAGACGGTGAGGGAGGGGAAAAAGGCAAAACAAGCAGCTACGGAGCCAGCATAAGAGCTTCTAAATAAGTTTATTCGTTTTTACTGATAGATAATTAGTTATTAGCGGTACTGCATTTTAAATAAAAATAGCACAAATCCGCTTATGAATTATAAAAGTTAGTCACTCCGCTGTTACGCTGACAAAAACGTTAGGTCCGCTGTAAGCGGATTAGCGCATTAGCGGTCCCTGGCGTTCACTTGCCCACCTTTGTCAGAAAGTTGTCTTTGTTCAAAGAGTTTGTCCTGTATCTCGTTGCACAGCTGAAGTACACGCCAGTCTTTCATCAAAATGTGGCACGATCAGAAATAATGTGCCATGACTTTTGGGAGTGGTACTTTGTTCAATGAAGATAAAATCAGCAAAAGAAAATCAGCAAAAGATTATACTGTATTAAAAAAAATTGAGAAAAGGTTTTTTTATCAGAATGAGAAAATGCATCTCCTTTCTGGAGATCAGGAACATCGTTCAGATTTAAAACCCACCACAGAAAGTTTTTTTTTTTTACACAGATCAAGTTTTATTTCTACGTTTCCACAGAATACCCAACAGCACAAGTCAAATTTAAGGGCTGTCTAAAAAGCGTTAAATGTTTGGCAAACTTCTTGCTAACATATGATAATTCTGGTACAAACTGTACATCTAAATACTGTATAAGTATTTTGTCTTCTTTTACCTAGTCCCTCTCAGTTACAGGAATTACAATTTTATCTCAGATTTCACCGGAGTACGAAGTCCACGCTCAAATCTAACAGGTTCAGTAATTTAGCTACTGGTATTTTTCACTTGTTATATCCTCTACGCAAAACGATGTAGAAACAAAACAACAAAAAATCATGTGCCACCATGAGTCAGCTGCTGATCGCGATTTAAGATCTGACAGTTTCACACAGCAACTGTTTAGGCCAGGGCTATTCAACTGGCAGCCCGCGGGATGAATTCAGTCCGGCCCACTTCATCATTTTTTTTATTTTGGGGGGTGGGGGTGTCTGGGTTTTGGGTTCTGTTTATTGTATTTATGATTCAATGTAATAAAATAAACAAATTTAAAAGGCAGCAGATCATTGAAAAACTTGGTTTATTATTTACATAATGACTTTAATCGCTGGCTTTCAGAAATTGGCCTCCTGAGCAGTTTTGTTGAATAGCCCTGGTTTAGGCCTCATTTTCAATCTATCAGGGAGTGAAACACAGTTGCAAGGCTAGTGCCATGGTGACCATAATTAGCCCGACAACCGCGTTAACTGGGGGTGCACTGATAAATCTGCCAGCCAATTTATCAACCCCGATTTCCTTAATTTTGGGAGATCGTCTGATACATGAGAAACCGATTTTACCTTTTTTTTTTTTTTAGTTTTAACAAATGTCTGAACTTTTTTTAATATTTCAGAGCACTACCTCATGGCCAGTTAAAACAAGTTTGAATTGTTCCTAGGATGTTTGTTGAAGGGTATGTTTTCCACAAAATAATATTGGAAAATTGAAAGTGCGCCTGACAGTTTTGCTTATAAAACTAAGTCGGTGTCGGCAGGTCAGACTTTTTAGAGATTGGTGATTGGCCAGAAAACTGCACTCGGTGCACCCCTAGTGTTAATACCGTACTTCTTTTTGGTTCTTCTCTTTGGTATATAAGGGTTTGTAAAACTGATGAAATTCTCTTTTAGAGCCATGAAGACCAGTCAGCTTGTTAAACCAGGTGGTCATCTATTAAAATGTGAAGCTAAAGCTAAAATGGACTTCTCTAGAGGAACATGGGTCTTTTTTAAAGGGTTTTCTTGCCATATAAGAACCCTCACATTAAATATAGGTTTTCAGACAGCTGCTGACAGTCTCACCTTTCGGTTTTTGGGTGAACCTTTGGTAACACCTGAACACGATGATGAGTATCACCGCCTCAGTCAGCTGAAAGGACAGGTAGACCATTGGGAACATGAACAAAGGCCCGATCATTGCTGGCGGAAAGGCCAGCTTCAGTATGGTGGTGCACAGCTGGATGTTCTGACAGCCTGTTTCCACAGCAACGGTCCTCCGTTCCCTAAAGGGAACAAGGAGAGACTTGTACATCAGTCATGAATACGCATACAGAAAGGCTCCGCCTCCAGTGATCGGACATCAATACAGTGAGTCTCCATCTTAACTCACGACTGGCTGAGCCTGAAGAGTGAGGAGATGATGTAACCGAAGGCGTAACCGATGAAGGGCATGAGGGCAGCAATGGCCATCAGGGTGGGAGACAGCACACCCAGGATGTCCTCTCTGACATCAATGCAGACGATGATTCCAATCACCAAACTTGAAATTGCCACTATAATGAGGCCTACCTGAGGGTAACGGTGCAAAATGTTTTTGTTGAATCAAAAATTCACAGACTAAGACCTGGCAAAGGAGTGCAACCCCTCCTGACCCTGGTGATCGTGCACTGACCTTTGTGATGATTTTGGAATGCTGCGGCTTGTAGTAGTTGATGAGGATGCCGATGCCGCACGGCACCAGGATCAGGACCAGGGATATGACAATGTCAACATAAGGGATGGCTTTCTGCAGAGTCATGAAGCCCTGACAGTACACGTAGAGCAGGAGAGGCATCATGCCGAGAGCCAGTATCGTGGAGGAGGTGGTCATCACGATGCTAAGGGCAGAAAACCGAAAGATAGTTTTTACAATGTGCCTTTTGAACACACATTTGGCTTTTGAAAGCATCCAGCGGCCGGAATGCTGTTAAATGTAAAATGTATGTATGGTTTGCATGGTGTTTTATGCCTTTTACATGCGTCTTTCCTGTGGGGTCAATAAACCTTACCGAGGCAAGACAAATAAATCTATGTTCTTGCTAAAATTTACTGAAGTCAAACACTAAGGCAGTGGTGCCCAAACTTTTTCTCTGAAAGAGCCAGATTTAAAATCTGAGGGCTGCAGGCCAAATGCAATAAAATAACACATGAAATGCAAATACGGTACTTCTTTAAGTAAAGTCCATTTATTTAGTGGTGGGATGTAACTAAGCACAAATACTTTGTTACTGTACTTAAGTACATTTTTCATGTATCTATGCTTTACATAAGTATAATTAAATGTGGGTACTTTTACTCCACTACATTTTACATGAAGTATCTGTACTTTTTACTACACTACATTTCTATAATGTGTTGAGATACAAGTTACATTCACGTTGCAGCTTTTTGATTTGTCGTTAGTTTGAACCTAACTGATGTTGAGAGAGTTGGTCCATTGAATCACTGCAAAGTGGACAAGTAACATTAGACCTGCCTTCAAGAAGAGCTGGACCAATGACGTATATTCTAGTACAGTATAAACGTCATTGAGCTGGAAGCACCCACAGCACCACTAACACACCCAAAATAGATTCCACCACAGACATTCAGCCAGAAAATACACAACACCCATGATTTTATTGAAAGACTATTGAAATATTATTGAAAGACTGTTCAGTTCAGCAAGACAGCTTCTCTCTCTCAAAAGAGCCAGACTGAACTCAAAAGAACCTTTGAAAACCAACTTCTTCTGAACTTTTACAAGAAATTCTTGTTGCAATATTAAAATGTGTCAGTTCATTATGTTAGGAGACAAGAGATGTCTCTAAATGTCTCAACACTCAGGTCCAAGTTTTGAAAATGGTGTCATGAAGTTAAAATATTGTTCACTATTGACCCGTTACAAGGTTGACTACCGTAGACAGTATTTTAACTAGAGTTGATGACAAACGAGTTGAAATGATCAGTCTGTTCCTTTGTTAGGTCTAATGCTTCTTTTTTTCAAACAAACAACTTTTACTTACGGTAAATGTTTTACTGCAGTTAGAATGACACATACTCTGCAGGTCATCCCTGAAATTCTGACGCACAGGATCACAAGTCCAAATGTGAACTGTGTCACAGAGTAAACACAATAAAAATGTGTATTATCTGCAGCATTGTTCATTAAAATGACTCAACACTATTAATGTATTACAGAAAATATACATTCAATATGCACACTTAATGATACTGTAGACCATTGCATTAGGTAACACATTCAGCAAGTACTTTTACTTTAATACTCAAAGTATTTTTAAAAGCAAGTACTTTTACTTAAGTACAAACATTAATATGGTACTTTTACTAGAGTACATTTTTGTCTGTTTATTTGTACTTTTACTTAAGTACAGTACAGTGTTTGAGTACTTTCTCCACCACTGTTTATTTATCATACAATTATTTATCTTTTCATTATGGGGCCGAGATGGTGTAGAGGCAGGGCAGCCGGCTCAGGACCAGAAAGTCTCGGGTTCAATCCCCGGTCACGGCATACCTTAATGTGTCCCTGGGCAAGACACTTAAAGCCCCACTGACATGATTTTTTAATTTTCATAAAATTGCTCAAAATATATATATTTTATCATTTAAATATGTTCATTTTTGCAAACAAAATGCTAAATCACTTTAATTTTGCTTTAAAAGTGATTTTGAACTTCAAGCCGTGTTTAATCATGGGAAATCCAATTACACACGAACGCACCATCTGTGACGTAACACTGGGCAGAGGGCTCTGGTCTCTTTAATAGCGGACAATTTAAAACCCGACGAATTTAGCAATCTATGTGAAGATTTGAGCTATTTGTCTTCATTTTGGGAAGCAGAAAATAGTTTGGGTGATGGAACAAGAAACAACAGGATCTAATTTAGGTCTGATGCTGTATCAGACTTACCTTCATGTCGAGCTGCTCATACCTGCGCACTGTGACAAGCCCAGAGCTCTGCCCGGTGTGACATAACAGATGGTGCGTTCGGGTGTAATCAGATTTCCCATGATTAAACACAGCTTGAAGTTCAAAATCACTTTTAAAGCAAAATTAAAGTGATTTATCATTTTGTTTGCATAAAGGAACATATTTAAATGATAAACTATATATATTTTGAGCAATTTTATGAATAGTAAAAAAAATCATGTCGGTGGACCTTTAACCCCGAGTTGCTTGGTAGGTCAGGCAGCGCCTTGCATGGCAGTCTACCGCTACCGGTGTATGAATGTGTGTATGAATGGGTGGATGGTTGGTACTGTGAAGCGCTTTGGGGTCCCTCAAAGGGGGCTGGAAAGCGCTATATAAGTAAGCTCCATTTTCATTCATTCAACCCCCATTTCATTCTGTATAAAGAATTTTACAGAATAGTCTGCGTAAGTGGGGGGAGTTTTGAATAAAATAGATGCCATTTCCTGAATTTTTGTGTATTTTACAAAGGTTTAGTACAGTAGATTAACATGAAAGCATGCAAACTCTATTATTGAAATCTCTGACTGCAAAGCTGCAGCTCTGCAGGTAAGGGATGTTCACCTCAGGACAAACTGAGGTCGCTGACAGGTCAGTTGCTGACTTGCCTACTGGATTGATTGGCAGGTGGCGTGACTCGGGCAAATTTTTTTATAGATTTTACTGGCCCGTTTGAGACTGTCATTTATTCCATATTTATTCAATATTTTGGTGAATCTAAGGTTTCCTTACAAAATCCTAACAATGGTTTCTTAACTTTTCAGAGATGCTGATTGCTGAGTTAAAATTTAAGGGTGCTCAAGAAGGGTGTGTGATGGACACTAGATGATGCTCAGCTTTGTCAAAGGAAATGTTCAGCAGCAAGAAACTGCTGAGAGACAGTATGAAGTCTGTCGAAATAAAATATAAATCATTAAAATAAAAAAATAAAAAAGCACAACTTAGTCACTCCAGCTGTGTAGTGTCATTACAGTATTCATAGGAACAACTTTCCATCTAACGTTAAACTTGGAATGACTTGAGTGTAAACACATCGATTTTACAAAGGACATTTTAATGAGGACAGCTTGGCGGACCCCACTTTGGGCCCCACTGCTCTAGAGTGAATTATTTAAACACCGAGGGGAATGTGGTGGCCGTGGCACATTGGTAGTGGCAGCCGACCCCCGATCGGAAGGTTGGAGGTTCGAATCCCGCTTCCCCCCACCATGTGTCGTTGTGTCCCTGGGCAAGACACTTAACCCGAGTTGCTCCCGGTAGATCTGGATGGCGCCTTGCATGGCAAGCTACCACTACCGGTGTATGAATGTGTGTATGAATGGGTGGATGGCTGGTACTGTAAAGTGCTTTCTTTGGGGCTCCTCACAGGGGGCTGGAAAGCGCTATATAAGTAAGATCCATTTACCATGTGTTAACTTGGACAAGTTGACTTTGTGTGAAGCTTTTCCAGAGGCAGCAGTGTTTATTTCTCAGCACAAACTGTCAGACGAAACTGTTGACAAATCTTTGTTCTCTGCTTACAGTGACTCTTGGAACTTGCATGAGTTTAGAGTTGAAGAAAAACAAAAAGCACCCCCCAGGGGCCACCAGTGAGTCTTGCAGGTTTAACAAAGATTCTTCAGGCAACAACAAATCTGCTGGTCATCACAACATTTACAGCCTACAGTGTTTCCTTTTACTGTATTCTGAAATACTGACATCTACACAACTGGACCTTTACTGCCTGAACATTTATTCAGAAGTTACATTTTAAATAAATATGTGTGTGTGTGTGTGTGTATACACATACACAGACATACATATACAGTAGTGGGAAAAATAGGTATTTGATACTCTGCCAGTTTTGGTAGTTTTCCCTCCTCCGAAGAATAGAGTGGTCAGTAATTTTTGTCATTCAACTGTGAGAAACAGAATCTAAGAAAAGAAAAATCCAGAAAATCACGTAGGAAAAAAAAAAATTGATTTGCATTTTATTGTATAAAATAAGTATTTTTAAGCTGTCTGGGATTTTATTGAATGTTGCAAATGAAGTAAAGTATCTGGGTCATGTGTTGACAGACCGTCGGTCTGATGATGAGGACATTTACCGTCAGGTTCGAATGATATATGCTCAGGCAAATATCCTTGCTCGTAAGTTTGCATTCTGTTCTGATGAAGTGAAAATTAACTTGTTTAGATCTTATTGTACATCACTGTATACGGCACATTTGTGGTGCAAATCCACCATAACCCTCAGCACTGGTTCTCCTCAAGGATGTGTGCTGAGCCCTCTTCTGTTCACTCTGCTCACACATGATTGTACAGCCACACATCCAGGCTGTCACATTGTTAAGTTTGCAGATGATACAGCGGTGGTGGGATGCATCACAAACAATATGAGTCCAGCTACAGACAGGAGGTGGAACACCTGGAGAGCTGGTGCAAAGAGAATAACCTTCACATGAATGTGAAGAAGACAAAGGAGATGATTGTGGACTTCAGAAGGAACAAACACACCCACCCCACTGAACATAGGTGGATCTGCAGTGGAAGTGGTCTCCAGCTACAAATACTTGGGTGTACACTTGAATGATAACCTCAGCTGGAGCAACAACACCACCAGCCTGATCAAGAAAGGTCATCAGAGACTCTACTTCCTCAGACGGCTGAGACGAGCTGGTCTGAGCAGCCCAGTCCTCACCTCCTTCTACAGGTGTGCAGTGGAGAGCATCCTGTGCTCCAGCATCAATGTGTGGCATGGAGGCTGCACAGTTGCAGAGAGGAAAGCTCTACAGAGAGTGGTGAAGGCTGCACAGAAGTCTGTTGGAGTCAGTCTCCCCACCATCACAGACATTTACACCTCCAGATGCAGGAAAAGAGCCACCTGCATCATGAAAGACCTCACTCACCCAGCACACTCACTCTTTGCCCCACTCCCCTCAGGACGGAGGTTGAGGAGCATCAAATGTAGAACCACTAGACTGAGGAACAGCTTCTACCCTGAGGCTGTTAGACTCATGAATAAATAATCAACACGAATAAACACTGCAAAATATCACATCATGCTGATGCTGATCTGTTTTCTTGTTGCTGTGTTCATCTGTGACCATCTGCTCATACAGACTTGTGTTCGTGCTGCTGTTTATAATGATGTCTTTCTATTACATTAGGGCTTAGTGTATTACTAGTTGATGTTTTTCTTAGTTAATCCTAGATGTTATTACTGTTTTTCTCTTGCATTTGTTGTTGGATGTAACTGGGACCCTGTGTACATGATCTCGTTTTCATCACATGTACCACATGCGGTGCAAATGACAATAAAGACTCTCTGACTCTGACTGTCTGACTCTGACTCTCTGACTCAATTTAAAAAAAGCCGGTCTTCATAGATTAAAGGTGGCTTATAATGACGCACTAAGACTTTTTTTAAATAAGCCCAGATGGACCAGGGCCAGTGAACTGTTTGTATCTGCTCGCGTCAGCACTTTGATGGCTGTTTTAAGAAAGTTTATGTATACATTTATTTGTCGTTTACATAAGTCTAATAATAGAATTATTCTACTGTTGACTAATGTTAAATACTGTATAGTGCAGTGAAATACTCATCTGTGCTTTGGAGACATTGGTATGATTGCCTCCTGAATGGTTAGGTACTTTTTCTATTGTACTTTTTATTTTGTTATTTTTATTTGTATTTTATTTTATCATGTTCGTTGTCTCTTATGTAGGTTGGACTATGAGTCTGTAATAAAGCTATCAATCAATCAATCAATCAATCAATCAATCAATCAATCAATCAACCTATCTATCAATCTATCTATCTATCTATCAATCTATCTATCAATCTATCGATCTATCGATCTATCAATCTATCAATCTATCAATCTATCAATCTATCAATCTATCAATCTATCTATCTATCTCGTCTATCTCGTCTATCTTATCTATCTTATCTATCTTATCTATCTATCTATCTTATCTATCTATCTAATCTATCTATCTAATCTATCTATCTAATCTATCTAATCTATCTATCTAATCTATCTATCTAATCTATCTATCTAATCTATCTATCTAATCTATCTATCTAATCTATGTAACCTATCTAATCTATCTGATCATCTACCAACCAGCAAGAATGCCTTTGGCTCCTCCAGGCTCGACTACTGCAACTCCCTGTTTATTGGAATCCCTGGCAAAAACTGAAAGTTATGCACCATAACTCATGTTCCCTGAAGGAAGGGAACGAGGTGCAACATAATTGCTATGGGAAATTGCGCCCCACGCGATTACCTGAAGGAATACACTCACGCCTTTACGGCCGGGGCGTCAGCGTCACGCCAGAGTCCCCACCCTCTGGGTATTTAAGACGCGGACGCCCATCCTACTTTCTCCAAAATGCACTTCACCGAGCTTTCAGCATTGAAAGGGCCAACTATGTTGCACCTCGTTCCCTTCCTTCAGGGAACATGAGTTATGGTGCATACATTTCAGTTCCCTTATCAGTCAGTCACTCGGTGCAACATAATTGCTATGGGAACGTAATTAATTCACGCCCTTGAAATGCTCAGTAAAATGCATGTGAGAACATCTGTCTTAATATGACAGGCATTTCCCAGCTGCTCTCTACAAGGTATGTAGAGGGCACAGCCTGAGAAGAAAAACGCCACATGTAGAAACATCAGCTTGATGTTACCACTGGACATATTGATGAAACACCAGCTAGAGGCAGCATGAACGTGCTCCGCTAGTGTGATTGCCCACCATCTCTTTCTTCCCTGGAAATTTGGGAAGCAGGAGGAAAAGAGCAAAGAGACCCCTTAAGCCACTGGCAAACCAGATGGCAATGTGTAAGTAAAGAACCCAGTTCAAAAACAGGGTGACCTTCCAGGTCCCACAGGGGCAAATATTTCATATATACAAGGGGCACGAGTCCCTTATCTACTCCTTGAACAGACAACTTACTAGGACTGTCAAAGAGACCCATCCTGATGTTGGAGACCTGTCAGAGGAGAGGGGAACCCTTCCACTGAAGATCTCCCAAGTAAACATAAACACCAAGGGTCGCCCTTGTGTATGCTGTTGTAGTTGTTTGTTTTGGAAAAAAGAAGATCAAGCCTTAGGCCCTCAGCCAGTTCCCTTCAGTGGCCAGGCTGAAAGCTGCCACAGATCCGGACATGGGTGTAGAAGCTGCCCACGTGCTTGAGTCAGCAGGTCTCTGTAAGAAGGCAACTGCCATGGTATCCCTGACAACATCGAGATCAATTCCGGGAACCATGGATTCTGTGGCCACCTGGGGGCTATCAGTATCAGGGAGAGGGTTCCCTTACATATATGTTCCAGTGTCACCTGAATCAGAGGGACAGGTGGAAAAGCATAATACAGCACCCCTGCTGACCAATCATGCCAAAAAAGGCCCTCTCGAGAGGGCATCCGCTCCGTAATTCAGTTCACCCGGAACATGAGTCGCCTTGAGCGACAATAATCTTGGAGCGTACCATGTGAGCATCCTCTGTGTCAGGCTGAGGAGGGCTTGGGATCTCGTCACCCCTTCCCTGTTACTTTGTTATCTGATTTCACCAGGACGGGCTGTCCCGCAATCAGACCTTTACCAAAGAAGTATTTTACTGACAGGAATACGGCCAACAATTCCAGGAAGTTGATGTACAATCTTGCTTCCTGCTCATTCCAGAGGCCTCGGGCATTCTGATTTCTGCAGACTGCCCCCCATCCTGTTTTTGAGGCGTCCGTCGTGATGACCACACGGGATGACACCCTACCTAACGGGACCCCTTCCGTGAACACAGACAGGTCTCTCCAAGGTTCCAGGGCCCTCAGGCACTCTGAATCGATTATAAACTTTCTTGCTCGCCCAAACGGGGCAGGTCGTGTTTGTTGGTTTAGCCATATTTGCAGGGTCCGCATCTTCAGCAATGCGTGTGGCACACAGGGTATGGCTACCGCCAAGAGGCCTAAGAGGCGTTGGCATGTTTTCAGGGGGACCCGCTGATTCAGTTTAAACTTTGCCAGGCAACGGCGAATCGAGGAAACACGTTCCTCTGAGAGCCATGCTCTGTACCGGATGGTGTCGACCTGCACTCCCAGAAATACGGTAATCCGTGATGGGGTCAGGTCAGTCTTTCCTAGGTTTATGACAAAACCGAGAGACTCCAGGTGAGAGATCACCCTGCAGGGGTGTGACTGGGGCTGTATTCAGTTTCCGGCCAAAACCAGGAGGTCATCCAGGTAGTTCATAATCCTGACTCCTTGATTCCTAAGAGGGGTCAGGGCTGCGTCCAGACATTTAGTAAATGTACGAGGAGCACTCTTCAAACCGAAGGGTAAGGCTTTGAATTAATAAGCCTTCCCTTCAAAGGCAAACCGGAGGAATTTCCTGTGCCTCCTCCGCACGCCCACATGGAAATAGGTGTCTTTCAAATCCACTGTACATGCGTAGTCTCCAGGTCTCACGGACTGGAGGACCTGCCGCAGTGTGAACATCTTGAACTTGAAAGTTCTTATTTTCTTGTTCAGAGTCCTGAGATCCAGAATCGGCCTCAGGGATTGATCCCTTTTGGGTACCAGGAAGTGCTTGCTGCAATGACCGGAGCGTAGCTTGTGTTTTGGGACAATACTTATTACTCCTTTCTGTAGCATCGTTGACACTTCCTCCCTCAGCACATGCGCGCGTGCTGGGTTAATGTTCGATCACAGCACCCCCACAAAGGAGGCCGGTCCTTAGATGAACTGCAGCTTGAGCCCACAACGTACCGTCGTCATGACCCATTCGTTTGGCAGACACGCCCTACAAGCCTGCGCGTGCGCCATGAGTCTGGAAGGGATGTCTAACTGCTGCTTGTCATGTTTGAGTATGGGAGGGGTGGCCTTTGACCCCTCTCGCGTACTCTGGAGCAGGCTGGTCTGCCCAACAGAAGACATCGCGAGATCCGACTGTCTCAGGCAGAACTCATGTGTCCTACTGCGGTTCATAGTCTGACCTAGTAGTTTGTGTTTCACAAAGGTGGGGCTCGAGTCAAGAACCAGGGCAGTCTGTGCTTTGGTACTTTTATTCTTGTACAGTATATGCATGAAACAGTGTTTGTTTTTATTACACATACGGTATACGAGTCATGTTTAGTGCGCACACACATGCCACCAGCTCCTTGTAGCGTTTTACAAGTAAAGTCTGGGCTCAAAAGGTCAGGTTCCCGTACCGTGTGGGCGGGCAAGCCTAAAAACCCTGTTCCCATTTTGGGACCAGGAGGCATTCAGTAGTCTGAGACTTTATTGTCGTGTGTGGATGGCAATTTCTCTTTATTACACAAGGGTCTGGGTGTTCTTGTGTGTTTAAACATTCCGAACCAACTAGTCTGTGCTCCTCTAACACAGGTACTGGTGGTAAAAGTTCTGTATTTTCTCTCCCTCTGTAGCCGTTTTCGCATTGCACGGCCCTCCCCAGTCCGGCTCGTCACTAGTTGGCCCAGAGCCAGCCCTGGCTCGCCCCCGTTCATTACACATTGTCCGGAGAGCAAGCCTTGAAGTGGGTGGGGTGTTCTCTTGAAGTGGGTGGGGTGTTCACTTGATGTGGATGGAGTGTTCTTGTGTGCGCGCTTACAGTGTTTTAAGAGAGGACACGCCGCTAAAAAATATTTGTTAGCTGAATATATATATTAGTGTTTCTGAGTTAAATTTTTGTTAATGACTGATTACAAATCAGCTTATGTTAGGACGTAAATAACACGAAGCGCGCACCCATACAGAGCATTTCCGCCTTTCAGCGCGACCTGAAGTTCATTAAAATATAACTAATATTCTCTAACTCTTGCGCGTAGCCAGGGTTTTAAAATATAACTAATAATCTCTAAATCCTGCGTGTGCCAGAATTTTACATGGGGCGAATCCTTCATAATAATAATAATAATAATAATAACAATAATTAAAGCCGCAAGCGGGTTGAGGCCCTCGCAGCTTAGCGCCGCTCCGGCCTTATTGTGACGAACGTGTGAAGTCTAGCTAGTCTGCCCAGTCGCTATCATGGTGCGCATTTGCCAAATATTCAAAATCACATGCAAACTCCAGAGTTCCAGCATCGCCGGCTGGTCTTGTATTCGCCATGCTGCTACAACCACGCCCACATCCTCCAACAAAAACTTCTAGTGTTTTAAAACACATAAGATCAATGTATTCTCTGTCTCCTAGCACAGGATCATGTTGACTAGGTCAAGGGCGTGAGAGATATAGTGGCTTTAAACCACCAGATAGGTGTGAAATATATGACCAAAACTACCCTTTGACCCAAAATGGCCGACTTCCTGTTGGTTTTGGATCAAGGTTCCAAGAAACTTTTTTGTAGGTCCTGACAATTTACATATGTATACCACGTTTCATAATTCTGGGATAAAGCATGGCTGGGAGCTGATTTTAAAATAAATTCTAGGGGGCGCTATGGAAGAATCAGGCCACGCCCACTACATATTGGACTGCAGTCCTGTCGAGGGATGGAGAAATATCGATCTTAGTGACTTTGGTGCAGCCCGGAGCTTATATTAGGAAGTTATTCCATCTTGATATTTCATGGAGAATGACCAGATTTGAGGGTTGGCCACGCCCACATGCTTTGACTTAGAAACATTCTTTTAACAACTTTTGACCTTCAATGCCTCAAGATTGTGCTGACCGAGTTTGACGCCTGGATCTCGAAAGCTCTAGGACGAGTTCGCTCAGATATGACGTCAATGAAATAGACAAAATTGTGACTTTGACCTAAAATGGCCAACTTCCTGTTGGCTTCGAACCATTGCTCCAACAGACTTTTTTGTAGATCCTGACAAGATACACATGTGTACCAAGTTTCATTATTCTGGGATAAAGCATGGCTGGGGGCTGTTTTTTTTAAATATTCTAGAGGGCGCTGTTGAGGAATTAGGCCACGCCCACCAAGTATTGCACTGGAACCCTGCCGGGGGGTGAACAAGGATCGATGTCAGTGAGTTTGGTGCAGCTGGGCTGAAACATGTGGAATCTAGAGCAAAACGTATGGCGGCGGCGTGACCTGTGACTTTGCCGCGCTACCACAGCCACGCCCTCTGCTGAAAACCATTGGTGCTTTAAAACAAGTGAGACCAACTTGTTATCAGTCATGTGACACAAGATCATCTTGATTAGATCAAGAGAGGCAGAGTTGGAGCTTTCCAAGAAAAAAAGTCACTTCCGGTTCTGAGGGGGCGGGGCTTAGGTGAGGTCGGACTATGACAACATAGGATCGTCAGGCATCCAACCAGGATCCCTCATGCCAAGTTTGGTGCCAATTGACCTTTTAATTGGGGGCGGCCGTGGCGTAGTGGTAATGGCAGTCGTCCCCCGATCGGAAGGTTGGCGGTTCGAATCCCGGTTCCCCACACCATGTGTCGTTGTGTCCTTGGGCAAGACACTTAACCCCGAGTTGCTCCCGGTAGGACTGGAAAGCACCTTGCATGGTAGTCTGCCGCTACCGTGTATGAATGTGTGTAGCATTCAATGTGTGTAGCACTTTGAGATTTTCACTAATGAAAAGTGCGTTATAAATTGAATTCATTATTATTATTATTATAATGACAAAGTTATAGCGTTTCGTTTGTTTTGGCGAGTACGCCAAGTTCACCGCTCCACCATGCCCCCTGAACATATACGAAAAGTCAATTTTATTGATAACTTTTAAAGCCCCATGCCTTAACTGCATTCTGACCAAGAATGAAGCCGATAGGTCGAACGCCTGAGAAGGAGTTCATCAAAGTTCGACATGAGTAAAACTGAAAAATGGCCAAATTTTGACCTTTGACCCAAAATGGCTGCCTACCTGTAAATTTTAGAGGGTACCTCCAAGAGACTTTTTTTTCTTGAATTGGGGAGATCTACCTATGTACCGAGTTTCAGATCTGTACGACCTACGGTTTCTCCCAACTCATGTTAGGGGGCGCTGTAGAGCAGTTTGGCCACGCCCACTTGCGATTCCACCAGAATCCAAAAATTTTAGTTGGGGGACAATTTTGGGTGAAGTTTGGTGAGTTTTTGAATATGTTAAAGGCCCCAAACAGCCACGCGAAGTGACGGAAAAATAATAATAATGAAGAAATCGAGCGATTACAATAGGGCCTTCGCAGCGCTTCACTGCTTCGGGCCTAAGACGGAAAAATAATAATAATGAAGAAATCGAGCGATTACAATAGGGCCTTCGCAGCGCTTCGCTGCTTCGGGCCTAATAATGAATTCAATTTATAACGCACTTTTCATTAGTGAAAATCTCAAAGTGCTACACACATTGAATGCTACACACATTCATACACCGGTAGCGGCAACCTACCATGCAAGGTGCTTTCCAGTCCTACCGGGAGCAACTCGGGGTTAAGTGTCTTACCCAAGGACACAACGACACATGTTGTGGGGAACCGGGATTCGAACCGCCAACCGTCCGATCGGGGGACGACCACCATTACCACTACGCCACGGCCGCCCCGAGAAAATAAAAAGAAGGAGTTTGTGTTATGCCTGTGGTTAACACAAACTCCTTCTTATTATTTTCTCCAATAAAAGACAAACGTAAAATAACTTGACCCAGGTGAGATTCGAACTCGTAGCCTACGGGTCAAGATAAAATGTAGGGCTTAACGCCGAGAGCTTTTCCTTTCAGCCACGGCAGCGGTTTTTGGAGTCAACCTTTACTATGAAGGATTCGCCCCATGTAAAATTCTGGCACGCGCAGGATTTAGAGATTATCAGTTATATTTTAAAACCCTGGCTACGCGCAAGAGTTAGAGAATATTAGTTATATTTTAATGAACTTCAGCTCGCGCTGAAAGGCGGAAATGCTCTGTATGGGTGCGCGCTTCGTGTTATTTACGTCCTAACATAAGCTAATTTGTAATCAGTCATTAACAAAAATTTAACTCAAAACACTAATTCAGCTAACAATTTTTTTAGGGGTTTCTGTAGTTAAATATTAATGAAATCAGCTCGCGCTGAGGTTGTTGTTAGAATGAGTCCCGCCCCTGCTGCAAACAACGAATCAAATGTGAGCAGTATATGACTTCAAACTGGGCCCGGGAGCCCGGCCCGATCAGAACCACGATCGAGCGGGTTCAAAAACGAGAACTGACCCTGGGCGGAAAAGGCAAATGCGAACATGACGAACCCGGGTTAGAAGGCGGGGCGGGCTGGGCCGTTGAGGGCCGTGCAATGCGAAAACGGCTTCTGAGTGAGAGCGCCTGTAATGGTGCAGGGGCATCTCAGGGTCATGCAGGCCCCTGCTTTCCCTCTGCACCGCAGGAGAAGTACTGGGGTGACCCGTGGCTTCCACACAGAGATGTGACTTTCCTTTTCCTTTTGTTGGTAGCCCCTTGCAGCTCCTGCAGCTTTTCTGCCTGGTGGGCCTGCAGCACCGAGGCCACTCGTCCTTGTCCACACCACCAGGGTCCCTCTGGCCCTGACATGGTTAATGTCAGAGAGTCATCCATAGCCTCATGGGTGGATAAGCTCTCAGCGTCACGATGTTCTCGTCGTGGGCATAGGAAAACTACCAGGTAGCGCAGCCGAACAGTAGCTGAAAATCCTCCTCCTGGACTGTGCTGGACAGAGAGCCTCCTTGTTAGCCAGGGCTAAACATGGAGGTACTTGTGAGCCCGCTAGCAGTGCCAAGACGGGCCATCGAGCGGCGTAGCATAGGTAAAAAACACTTAGCTATGCGATGAATTCTACCGTCGTTTCAGCACAGGATAGCGAAACAGGCAATAAATGAGAATGTTAGCTAGCAAGCTAGACCAAGCATTTTCACATACCTCACGATGGAGTCCTTCGTTGTCCGCTTGTAGCCGCGCTAATCGTGTTAGCAGCGCTGATCGTCCGCCCCGTGTTGTCATGGGTGCTCCCGGTTAGCCGTGCTAACCATGGGAGCTAGCCAGTTAGCAACGGGGTTGCTTGATTTCCATTCTCCTTTCTCCAGGGTCATACGCGGGAGAAACTTTGAGTGTCTTCACGTGTAGCATCCCTGAGCAGACCGGACAGGCCTCGTGGGTGTCCGTTGCTGAAAAGGGGGTAGCCAGATCCGCTGAAGCAGGTTCGGGAGCCGGAGCTCGCTGCCTGCCGGAGTTCCTCATCTGAGGACGTCCTCTCGCTGAGCTGCTCACGGCTGCTGGCCTGTTAGCTTCGTTAGCTTAGCAGGTAGCGTGCCGTGCAGTTAGCGTTCGCTAACCGAGCAGCAGAAAAGCAGAAGAGAAAAGGCACGGGAACTGGGGCTTGCTGGCCTGCTGGTCTTCTTTCGAGTTTTGGGGTTTCGCTTTACCTTTGCCTCTCAGCGAGAAGGTTGCCGGTTCAAATCCCGGTCCGGGGCCTTTCTGGGTGGAGTTTGCATGTTCTCCCCGTGCATGCGTGGGTTTCCTCCGGGTACTCCGGTTTCCTCCCACAGACCAAAAAACATGCTTGTTAGGCTGATTGGTGACTCTAAATTGACCCTAGGTGTGAGTGTGAGAGTGGATGGTTGTTTGGTGTGAGTGAGACAGGTCCCTCTTGTAAATGAGTCCCCGTGACTCAACGAGGCTAGCCTGTATAAATAAAGGTTGAATGAATGAACCTTCTCAGGAGCCATGGCTGAGAAGAGTTGAGCTCGTTAGCAATGCTAACGTGGTCCGGAGACGTCTCCCTCCTCGCGTCGCTTTCGCCGGCTAGCCTGCTACTCGTTAGCAGGGTAGCTGTGTCGCGCAGTCAGCTCCGTCGAGCGAAGCAGTCTGTGGAGAGAGGAGAAGAAAACTTTGGGGTGAAGGAAAAATGTGCCGGACCGGCTTTCGCCAGCCCGGCAGTCCGCAGGAAAAAATTCTCTGTATGCTCCATGTAGGGAGCGAGCTCACCTCTGGTCGAGCGATGAACAACAGAGAAGTTCCGAGAAGAGTGTTCAGGTTTAAGCGAGGTGAAGGGCAATAAGAAAAAGTAGGATGGGCGTCCGCGTCTTAAATACCCAGAGGGTGGGGACTCTGGCGTGACGCTGACGCCCCGGCCGTAAAGGCGCGAGTGTATTCCTTCAGGTAATCGCGCGGGGCGCAATTTCCCATAGCAATTATGTTGCACCGAGTGACTGACTGATAAGGGAACCTTCAGAAGCTTCAGTATATTCAAAACAGTGCAGCAAGGATTTTATTGAGAGCTTGTAAATTTGAACATAATACACCCATTCTCCATAACCTCCATTGGCTTCCTGTCACCTACAGAATTCAGTACAAAATTGCTCACATTATCCACCAATGCTTAAACGGAACTTCACCAGATTATCTAAAGGACATTCTTGCACCATATTCATCCACTCTAATGGGACAAAATCCCTGGTGCAGTTCAACAATACACTGGAAAAGGTTGTAGGAGAGGGAAAGGACTCTACGATCACAGAACAGTAATCTCCTTCACATTCCTCGAACCAAATTAAGGACCATGGGAGACCGGGCATTCTGTGTGGCTGCCCCCCGCCTATGGAACTCCCTCCCTGACTACCTGAGAGCTCCACAATCACTGGTTGACTTTATAAAAGGCTTAAAGACCTTTCTTTTTAAGCGAGCCTACTCTGCCTCCACATGATTTTATCTCTGATTTCAGTTGATATCATTGGTTTTAGTTGATTTTATTACTGTTTTTTTTTTGTTTTATCATTGATTTTACTTGATTTTATCACTTGTTTTTATTTGATCATTGATTTTAGTTACACCTTGTAGCACTTTGAGATTTTTGTAATTAAAAAGTGCGTTACAAATTAAATTAATTATTATTATACTGTATTATTATTATTATTATTATCATTATTATTATTATTATTATTATTATTATTAAGAAGTCTGGCTCTCACACACACCTGTTGGTTTTTCTTTAAGAAGCTCTCCTGCTCTGCACTCATTAGCTGGATTAATTGCACATGTTTGAAATGGTTACCTGTATTAAAGACACCTGTCCACACACACAGTCAATCACACTCCAACCTCTCCACCATGGTCAAGAAGACCAAGGGGCTGTCTAATGGACAAAATTGTAGACCTGCACCAGGACAAAAGGCAAGCAGCTTGGTGAGAAGGCAACAACTGTTGGCACGATTATTCCAAAATGGAAGAAACAAGATCAGAGGACCATTAGTAATGCACTGTGCCATCATGATTTAACATCCTGCAGGGCAAGCAAGGTCCCCCTGCTCATGCCAGCACAAGTTCGCTAAAGACCATCTGGATGATCCAGAGGAGGCATGGGAGAAGGTCAGGTGGTCAGATGAGATCAAAATTGAGCTTTTTGGTATCCACCTGCTGTGTTTGGAGGAAGAAGAATGTGTACAAACCCAAGAACACCATTCCAACTGTGAAGCATGGGGGTGGAAACATCATACTTTGGGGGTTCTTTTTTGCAAAAAGGACTGGACGACTACGGTCTTGAAGGGAGGATGGATTGTGTGATTTTGCCCAACATAATCCTTCCCTCATTCGTGAACAAGACCCCGAGATACTTAAACTCCTCCACTTGGGGCAGGACCTCCTCCCCGACCCAGAGAGGGCCAGCTACCCTTTTCCGGCTCAAGACCATGGCCTCGGATTTGGAGAAACTGATCCTCATCCCGGTCGCATCACACTCGGCTGCAAACCGGCGTGAGATTGATAGGTGGATAGGTGCAGCATCCGCAGTGAAGCGGGCGCTGTACCGGTCTGTTGTGGTGAAGAGAGAGCTGAGTCAAAAGGCAAAGCTCTCAATTTACCGATCGATCTACGTTCCCACCCTCATCTATGGTCATTGGAATCCCTGGCAAAAACCTTCAGAAACTTCAATATATTCAAAACAGTGCTGCAAGGATCTTGTTGCGAGTTCGTAAATTTGAACATATTACGCCCATTCTTCATAACCTTCATTGGCTTCCTGTCGCCTACAGAATTCAGTACAAAACTGCTCTCATTACACATCAATGCTTACATGGAACTTCACCAGATTATCTGAAGGATATTCTTATTCCACACTCATCCACCCGGTCGCTGCGGTCACAGAACAGTAATCTCCTTCACATTCCGAGAACCAAATTAAGGACCATGGGAGACCGGGCTTTCAGTGTGGCTGCCCCCCGCCTGTGGAACTCTCTTCCTGACTGTCTGAGGGTCCCACAGTCTGTGGTTGACTTTAAGAGCGGCTTGAAGACCTTTCTTTTCAACCGAGCATACTCTGCCTCCTCATGATTCTACTTTTGATCTTAGTTGATACTGTTATTGATTTTACTTGTTCTATTACTTGTTTTATTGACATTTAATTTCTGTTGCACCGTGTAGCACTTTGAGATTTTCATTAATGAAAAGTGCGTTATAAATTGAATTCATTATTATTATTATTATTATTATTATTATTATTATGAGCTTTGGGTTGTGACCGAAAGAACGAGATCTCGGATACAAGCGGCTGAAATGAGTTTTCTCCGCAGGGTGTCTGGACTCTCCCTTAGAGATAGGGTGAGAAGCTCAGTCATCCGGGAGGGACTCGGAGTAGAGCCGCTGCTTCTCCACATCGAGAGGAGCCAGTTGAGGTGGCTCGGGCATCTGGTTAGGATGCCTCCTGGACGCCTCCCTGGTGAGGTGTTCCGGGCATGTCCCACCGGGAGGAGACCCAGAGGAAGACCCAGGACACGCTGGAGGGACTATGTTTCTCGGCTGGCCTGGGAACGCCTTGGGATTCCCCCAGAGGAGCTGCTCCAAGTGGCTGGGGAGAGGGAAGTCTGGGCCTCCCTACTTAGGCTGCTACTCCCGCGACCCGAACCCGGATAAGCGGAAGAAAATGGATGGATGGATGGATAATCCTTCCCTCAGTAAGAGCATTGAAGATGGGTCATGGCTGTGTCTTCCATCATGACAATGACTCCAAACACACAGCCAGGACAACTAAGGAGTGGCTCTGAAAGAAGCAATTCAAGGTCCCGGAGTGGCCTAACCAGTCTCCAGACCTGAACCCAATAGAAGATCTTTTGAGGGAGCAGAAACGCCATGTTGCCCAGCGATGGCCCCAAAACCTGAAAGATCTGGAAAAGATCTGTGTGGAGGAATGGGACAAAATCCCTGGTGCAGTTCAACAATACACTGGAAAAGGTTGTAGGAGAGGGAAAGAAAGGAAAGTTTCTAAAGAGGCAACAATCTGAGGACTTTACATTTGAACAATTGACACAAGGAAACGAGTAAATTGCACGTGTTGCATTTAGAAAACTCGTGGTTTTATTGGTTGAAATTTTGTGACAAGCAGTGGTTCAGATCGTGCCACGCGACCGTCCTCAGATAAGCTCCTCAAACATCAGATACAACTGGAATGTCCTGAAGTACACAAACACCATAAAGCTCACGCCTGCTGCTTCAAACAGGACGCAAGTAATGGGGTGAGCGACGTAGCCGTTGATAGTGAAAAGGGGTTGTTGTCTTCTTTTTGTGATAAGATCAAGACTATATGACCAGACTGATGATGACCTGCTGGTCATTCAACTCCAGCGTTTTGCTTCACACAGTGTAATTACTGTAATAAATGAAAGCACCGAGAATATTAATGCTGATGTACAGTATCTAAAGAGGTCACTGAACTCGTAAATTAATTCTAATCCACAAAATCATTTGGGCTTGCAAAAGACCTGTTCAGTCTTCACACCGCAGTCATCCTGATTCTTTTTATTCAATCTCCATACTTTATTGTTCTAACTACTTATTGCCATTTTTACTATTCAAAAGTAAAAAAATCAGCTCAATTTGGGACATTCAAGCTACGACTTCTGGTTTTTTTAACTTTTAAACTTTTCAAAAATGTTATTTACAAGGCATTCTCCATAGAGTACACGTAGGCCTACTTGTAAAGTACAGGTTCATGTACAAGTACTTCCTTCAAAAACATTATTGTTCTTTTTACAAATTACTTCAGCTAACTCTAGTTTTGTTTTCTCATGCTACTTTTAGCTTTATGCTAGCATTTAGCTACTTAACTTAAAGCTAGCATTTAGCTACATTTAGCTTTAGGCTAGCATTTAGCTACTTATAGCTTTAGGATAGCATTGTATCCATTTTGATAGCTTTTTGCTGCTTTAAGCTAGCATTGCTGCTGTGTGCTAGTGGTATTTCCACCTTTTATACAAGGATTTTCTTAGTTTTACATGTTAGCTAATATTTGCTTCTTAGCTAGCATTTTTATGGCTTTGACCTTTTTAGCTGTTTTAGTTTTACCACTGTTCTCTTTGAAATTTGTTTGTACATTTCAGTGATTTGCTACTTTCACCACTGGGCTATAAATTAGCTACTTTTAGCTTTAAGCTTCTATTGTGATGCTTTGGTAAGATTGGACAAAACAAGTCAGCTGTTTATTTGTGGTGATTTATTATTGTATCAGCATAAATGGTGTGCAGCCACTTTAACACTGTCAATTACAGCTCTGTTGTAGAAATGCAGTCTTTTAACAAATTTCTGCCATTGCATATTTTAAAAAGCAAAATGCTTAAAAATATTTTTTATTTGTACCACTTTGCCCTCCAATAAATTTGGTAGAATTTATTTGAATCTTGTCTCCTTACCTGCGAGTCCTTTTACTATTTAGATTTCCTGGAGTATAATCCCAGGTGGCGCTGTTGGTTTCCTTCACTTCGTTATTACGGTACTTCTACATTTTAAAGATAATCACACACACCCATGTGTCACAATTTGCGGCGGCATTAGGGCAGACTGTTGTGGGAAAAGGAGACTTGATTCTTGTTTTGTTTTTGGGATTGAGTTGTGTTTAGGCAACAGCAGCAAGTCCACCTTATCACAAAGGATCCGGATCATGGAGGACTAAGAAATGGGGACTTGCTTGCCCAGTTGAAAGCAGACAACGAGCGGTTGCGTCAGGAACAGTCTCTTTCTGCCCCGGGCACTGATGTGCTTAATGGAGAAGGTTAAGAGGGATTAGTGTTGGAGCATGTTTTAGATGATCCCCTGCGGCGAGCATTGAAACAAGTTTGTACGGGAGAAGCGGCTACTCTACTTGATGTTAAGGCTGAAGCCATTAGATGGGAACGAGAGGGCTCATCAGGTGGTGGTAGGGCTCGTTGTCTTTCAGTCCCATTGTTCAGGTTTCAGTGCCAACAGCCAGGGAATGTGATGGTGTACGTGGCCCTCAACAGTCCTCTAGTGCCCTGCCTCATAGATAACTCTGCAGTCTCTGGAAACTAGATCCCACTGAATTGTTGAGCTGCAGTTCTGGTGGGGCCACTATTGGCTCAGTCACAGCACCATGTAATGGGAGGGAAACGCCCAAATTTGTTACATCGTGTCCACACTTAGATATGTGTTTGGGAGGTGTTCAGGTGTCCTGTCTAATTGACACTGGATCTATGGTGTCAACCCTAACAGAATATTTCTTTAAGGAGCACTTTGAGTCTGTAGGCCCTGATAACTGTCAGTTGGACAGACTAAACGACCACTGTCTTGAAGGGAGGATGGATGGGGTGTGATTTTGCCAAACACCATCCTTCCCTCAGTAAGAGCATTGAAGATGGGTCATGGCTGGGTCTTCCATCATGAAAATGACCCCAAACACACAGCCAGGACAACTAAGGTGTGGCTCTGAAAGAAGCAATTCAAGGTCCTGGAGTGACCTAGCCAGTCTCCAGACCTGAACCCAATAGAAGATCTTTTGAGGGAGCAGAAACTCCATGTTGTCCAACGATGGCCCCAAAACCTGAAAGATCAGAGAAGATCTGTGTGGAGAAATGGGCCAAAATCCCTGGTGCAGTTCAACAAAACACTGGAAAAGGTTGTAGGAGAGGGAAAGAATGGAAAGTTTCTAGAGAGGCAACAATCTGAGGACTTTACATTTGAACAACTGACACAAGGAAATGAGTAAATTGCACATGTTGCATTTACAAAACTTCTCGTGTGTTTTATTAGTTTAATATTTGTGTCAAGCAGTGGTTCAGATTGTGCCTCGCGACCGTCCTCAGATAAGCTCCTCAGACATCAGATACAACTGGAATGTCCTGAAGTACACAAACACCATAAAGCTCACGCCTGCTGCTCCAAACAGGACGCAAGTAATGGGGTGAGCGACGTAGCTGTTGATAGTAAAAAGGGGTTGTTGTCTTTTTTGTGATTAGATCAAGACTTTATGACCAGACTGATGATGACCTGCTGGTCATTCAACTCCAGCGTTTTGCTTCACACAGCGTAATTACTGTAATAAATGAAAGCACTGAGAATATTAATGCTGATGTACAGTATGTAAAGAGGTCACTGAACTCGTAAATTAATTCTAATCCACAAAATCATCATTTGAGCTTGCAAAAGACGCGTTTAGCCTTCACACCGTAGTCATCCTGATTCTCTTTATTCAATCTCCATACTTTATTGTTCTAACCACTTATTGCCATTTTTACTATTCAAAAGTCAAAATCAGCTCAATTTGGGACATTCAAGCTACGACTTCTGGTTTTTATAAATTTTAAACTTTTCAAAAATATTTACTGTTACTTACAAACCATTCTCCATAGAGTACACGTAGGCCTACTCGTAATGTACAAGTACAGGTTCATGTACAAGTACTTCCTTCAACAACTTTATTGTTGCACACCTATTTCTCCAGCTCCCCGGGCGCTTTCGGGCTGCTCACTGCACCACCTGGTAGGTGGTTGGGTTAAATGCAGAGACGAATTTCGTCTGTGTATGGGAACATACGCAGATGACAGGAATAGACATTATTATTATTATTATTATTATTATTATTGTTCTTTTTACAAATTACTTCAGCTAACTCGCTCTAGTTTTATTTTCTCATGCCACTTTTAGCTTTATGCTAGCATTTGTCCGATCTCCAATCTGCCCTTCATCTCCAAAATTCTTGAAAAAAACTGTTGCTAGTCAACTTCACTCTCACCTGTCCAACAATAACATTTATGAAGAGTTTCAATCTGGATTTCGCCCCCACCATAGCACCGAAACAGCTCTAGTAAAAATGACTAACGACCTTCTTCTTGCTGCTGACTCTGGTCTTCTGTCCATCCTCATTCTTCTTGATCTAAGCTCTGCCTTCGACACCATCTGTCATTCTATCCTCCTCAACAGACTAACCTCCATTGGCATCTCAGGTACCCCGTTAGACTGGTTCAACTCCTATCTCTCTGACCGCACTCAATTCATTCAGCTTAAATCCTTCCGTTCCCAGTCTTCCCCTGTCTCCACGGGTGTCCCCCAAGGCTCTGTCCTCGGACCCCTCCTCTTCATCATTTACCTCCTTCCACTAGGTCACATCTTCCGCAAATACGGCATCCATTTCCACTGTCATGCTGATGACACACAGCTCTACTTGTCATCAAAACCTAACTCCACCCACCCACCCTCCATCCTCACCGACTGTCTCAATGAGCTAAATCACTGGTTTTCTAACAATTTCCAACACCCACCATGTTTTCAAATTACATCGCCATTAATATTTATTAGTTTATTTAAAAATAATACAGGAGCGTTTATTTATATTGTAGAGAAATAACGCTAAGTCTGTCAAGTATGGGAAACATACACAGATGACAAAATGTGACAAATTAATTAATTAAATGTGTTATTTCATGATTTATAGCCGATTTTAGCAGAAGTTCCAGGAAAAATCTGCTCCTCTCCATATATGGGCATTCACATGGGCATTCACGTCACTAAAATGACGCCTTGGAGTTACAGGCGGAGTTATAATAAGCATTCATCAACTTCCATGACCGCTGCTCTGAGCGAGGAAAAGAAAAAGCGAAGCATTTATAAATATTCCCTAAAGCTGCCTGTTGATTAATCCTGCTGTCGCTCACTCATGTCTATCATATTCTGAGCGAGCATCCACGTAATTCGCTTGATCGCGACCAATTCATTCATTTCCGCATCGGCTTTTTATTCTCTCCCCCCGTGACCAGACAGGTCGGGAGTACAGAAAGGCAGCCGCGCAGCGGAGCTCTGCGCGCGTGCTCCCCCGTGCTCCCCGCAACAAGGCTGGGACGGAGCAGAGCCCTGACACGCATTCGGAACTTCAAAGGTGACCAGCGGAACGAGGAGCCAGAGATGCGCGCGGCTCGCTCCTCTGGGCAGGATGAATGAGAGTAGCAACGGTCCGCAGCAGTGTTATAAAATAAATAATAAATAGAATCAGAGCGCTGGTCCATATGTACACACAAATGCACCAGGAAATATGCAGTTTTAACTCCCACTCTCTCTCATAAACCTCCATGGAAACTCACTCCTGCCTTCTGCCTTCTGGGTGGAGATGTAACAAAAGTCACATGACACTTCGACACTCTTCGGCCAGGTTTCCGGATTCATTCGGGAGTGGGTTTTTTTGTTGTTGTTTTTTTAACCCTCGCCTGGCCCAAATGCAAAAATGAAAATAGACATATTAAATTACAGTAATTGTCCTATATGGTGAATTGTTACTGTCATGGTGGGTGTTGTCCTTTAAACTAAACAGCAACAAAACAGAAATCATTCTTGTCGGTACCAAAAACTATTTCAAAATCAGAACATCTTCTCGTCCCCCTTAATAACTCTCTGCTATCCCCCTCCCCTCAGGTCAAGAGCCTCGGTGTCATCCTCGACACCACTCTCTCCTTCACTTCACACATCAACAATATTACTCGGTCTGCCTATTTCCACCTCCGTAATATTAACCGTCTCCGTCCTTCTCTCACACCCCGCTCCACAGCCATCCTGGTGCACAGTCTTGTGACTTCCCGTATCGATTACTGCAACTCCCTTCTCTACGGCCTCCCCAACAAATCTCTCCACAAGTTACAGATGGTCCAGAACTCAGCTGCCCGTGTCATCACTCAAACCTCCTACTATAACCACATCACTCCTGTCCTGCAGCAGCTCCACTGGCTCCCGGTTAAATCACGCATCATCTTCAAAATTCTACTCCTCACGTTCAAAGCTATCCACAACCTTGCCCCTCCTTATCTATCTGACCTCCTACAAATCTCCATCCCATCACGCTCTCTCAGATCCTCCTCTTCACTACATCTCCATGTACCCTCTGCCCGCCTCTCCACCATGGGGAGCAGGGCCTTCACCTGCTCTGCCCCTCACCTCTGGAACGCTCTACCGCCAGACCTTCGAAACACCACCTCCCTTTCTCTGTTCAAGACTGCTCTGAAAACACATCTCTTTAGACTAGCTTATCATTAACTTTACTAAATGTATTTCTATTATTTTGCATTTTATAATCTTTATGTATTTTATATTTCAATTTGTCGCTGATATTGTTTGATCTGTATTACACTGTATTGGTTTGTTAAGTGTCCTTGGGTGTCCTGAAAGGCGCTTTTAAATAAAATTATTATTATTATTTAGCTACTTAAAGGTCCACTGACATCATCTTACAAATTTGCATGAAATGATAGAAGATATATATATTTTATCATTCAACTATGTTCGTTTTTGCAAACAAAATGATAAAATATTGAAAATTCCTTCCAAACTGAGTCCAAAATTAAAAACAGCTTTTCTCTCTGAAAAATCAGACCACAAGTGAATGCAACATTTGTAACGTAGGAAGCAAGACCTTCAGTCTTCGTCTGCCATTAACGCATTTTTTTTAAATTATTTTTTAAATTATTTTTTTGTGTGTGTTTTTATTGAATAAAGCAAATATAACAAACAATTCAAAAATATCAATATAACAGGGCATACAATACAAGAACAGTAGAAAAAATAACATTTGATATGATAGTAAAATTACACAGAGAATTATTAATACCATTCTAAATAACAACAAAAAAGATAATTAAAAAAGAAAAAGAACATATTGAGGAACATAGCATAATGCTAAATTAGTAACAAATTTAAGAGAAGTTTCAAGTTTTAGGATAAGCCATTAATATATTCGTATAAGGATTGAGCTTTTGGAATTTTGCAGCGTTTAAGTACATTTTTAAATATATTTATTTCATTTAAAAAATTGCGGAACAAGGGAGAAATTTTCAAGCAACGACTTTTGTGGATAAAGAATTGGATACAGAATTTTGCCATAAGGATTAGGTTGTTGTTACAAAACTTTAAAGCTTCATTTCCTGTTAGCAAACCAAATTTAATTGTAGTAATGCATATTCATTCTCAGCCAGATCGCCTTTTTTTTGTAAAACTTAAAAAATGCTGGTTCGTTGTGTCGCATTTGGGTGTTCTAATATCATCAGTGAACAAGTGAGCCTTTTCACTTTCCCAAAAGATGTAAGACCTTCGTCAAAAATGGAATAAATAAAGCTGCCTCCCCCTCGGACTGAGCTCCTTGTTTCCTGAACAGGTAAGAGTCAAATAAATACGGGTGCAGACCTAAATTAGAACCTGCTGTTTCTGCTCATCTAACTTCCTGCTTCCAAAACTATAGACAAATAGCTCAAATCTTGAATTAGATTGATAATTTTGTTTTATTTCTTGTTCGCATGAATATTTATATGGGGCGTTCTAACGATGTTCTTTCTCCTACGTCACAAATGTTGCATTCGCTTGTAGTCGGATTTTTCAGAGAGAAAAGCGGTTTTAATTTTTAAATTCAGTTTGTAAGGAATTTTCATTAATTTATCATTTTGTTTGCAAAAACGAACATAGTTGAATGATAAAAAACATATATCTTCTATCATTTCATGCAAATTTGTAAGATGTCTTTTAACACATTTGTGCCATTACATATTTTAAAATGCATTAATTGCACTGAATTGTTAAGCTGCAGTTTGGGTGGGGCCACTATTGGCTCAGTCACCGCACCATGTACCGTAATGGTAGGGAAACACCCAAATTTGTTACATCGTGTCCACACTTAGATATGTGTTTGGGAGGTGTTCAGGTGTGCTGTCTAATTGACACTGGATCAATGGTGCCAACCCTAACAGAATGTTTCTTTAAGGAGCACTTTGAGTCTGTAATAATAATAATAATAATAATAATAATAATAATCATTTTATTTAAAAGCGCCTTTCAGGACACCCAAGGACACTTAACAAACCAACACAGTGTAATACAGAGCAAACATTATCAGCGACAAATTGAAATATAAAATACATAAAGGATATAAAATGGGTAAAAATACATTTAGTAAAGTTAGTGATAAGCTAGTCTAAAGAGATGGGTTTTCAGGGCAGTCTTGAACAGAGAAAGGGAGGTGGTGTTTCGAAGGTCTGGCGGTAGAGCGTTCCAGAGGTGAGGGGCAGAGCAGGTGAAGGCCCTGCTCCCCATGGTGGAGAGGCGGGCAGAGGGTTCATGGAGATGTAGTGAAGAGGAGGATCTGAGAGAGCGTGATGGGATGGAGATTTGTAGGAGGTCAGATAGATAAGGAGGGGCAAGGTTGTGGATAGCTTTGAACGTGAGGAGTAGAATTTTGAAGATGATGCGTGATTTAACCGGGAGCCAGTGGAGCTGCTGCAGGACAGGAGTGATGTGGTTATAGTAGGAGGTTTGAGTGATGACACGGGCAGCTGAGTTCTGGACCATCTGTAACTTGTGGAGAGATTTGTTGGGGAGGCCGTAGAGAAGGGAGTTGCAGTAGTCAATACGGGAAGTCACAAGACTGTGCACCAGGATGGCTGTGGAGCGGGGTGTGAGAGAAGGACGGAGACGGTTAATATTACGGAGGTGGAAATAAGCAGACCGAGTAATATTGTTGATGTGTGAAGTGAAGGAAAGAGTGGTGTCGAGGATGACACCGAGGCTCTTGACCTGAGGGGAGGGGGATAGCAGAGAGTTGTTAAGGGGGACGAGAAGATGTTCTGATTTTGAAATAGAGTTTTTGGTACCGACGAGAATGACTTCTGTTTTGTTGCTGTTTAGTTGAAGGAAATTGTTAGAAAACCAGTGATTTAGCTCGTTGAGACAGTCGGTGAGGATGGAGGGAGGGTGGGTGGAGTTAGGTTTTGATGACAAGTAGAGCTGCGTGTCATCAGCATAGCAGTGGAAATGGACGCCGTGTTTGCGGAAGATGTGGCCTAGAGGAAGGAGGTAAATGATGAAGAGGAGGGGTCCGAGGACAGAGCCTTGGGGGACACCCGTGGAGACATGGGAAGACTGGGAACGGAAGGATTTAAGCTGAATGTAGGCCATGATAGCTTCTGTTCTTTTCACTTGTTGCAGTTTAAGGCAGCAAATGGGTTAAATATCCCTTATGTTGGCTTAGTGTTAAACTTTGTGGCAAAGACATCCTAAACTGCGGGGGGTAGTAAAAGTTTCTAGACACGCAGCTCTACTTGTCATCAAAACCTAACTCCCTCCCTCAATCCTCACCGACTGTCTCAATGAGCTAAATCACTGGTTTTCTAACAATTTCCTTCAACTAAACAGCAACAAAACAGAAGTCATTCTCGTCGGTACCAAAAACTCTATTTCAAAATCAGAACATCTTCTCGTCCCCCTTAACAACTCTCTGCTATCCCCCTCCCCTCAGGTCAAGAGCCTCGGTGTCATCCTCGACACCACTCTTTCCTTCACTTCACACATCAACAATATTACTCGGTCTGCCTATTTCCACCTCCGTAATATTAACCGTCTCCGTCCTTCTCTCACACCCCGCTCCACAGCCATCCTGGTGCACAGTCTTGTGACTTCCCGTATTGACTACTGCAACTCCCTTCTCTACGGCCTCCCCAACAAATCTCTCCACAAGTTACAGATGGTCCAGAACTCAGCTGCCCGTGTCATCACTCAAACCTCCTACTATAACCACATCACTCCTGTCCTGCAGCAGCTCCACTGGCTCCCGGTTAAATCACGCATCATCTTCAAAATTCTACTCCTCACGTTCAAAGCTATCCACAACCTTGCCCCTCCTTATCTATCTGACCTCCTCCAAATCCACATCCCATCACGCTCTCTCAGATCCTCCTCTTCACTACATCTCCATGAACCCTCTGCCCGCCTCTCCACCATGGGGAGCAGGGCCTTCACCTGCTCTGCCCCTCACCTCTGGAACGCTCTACCGCCAGACCTTCAAAACACCACCTCCCTTTCTCTGTTCAAGACTGCCCTGAAAACCCATCTCTTTAGACTAGCTTATCACTAACTTTGCTAAATGTATTTTTATCTTCCATTTTATATCCTTTATGTATTTTATATTTCAATTTGTCGCTGATAATCTTTGCTCTGTATTACACTGTGTTGGTTTGTTAAGTGTCCTTGGGCGTCCTGAAAGGCGCTTTTAAATAAAATGATTATTATTATTATTATTATTATTATAAAAGATACCCCTGGCAAAGTACATCCAACCCCAGGTGTTTTAGGTATGAATGTAATTCAAAAATGTTATCATGAGTTTTTTGTGCAGCATGGTGCAGCATTGTTTGACCAGGATAATGTACCACATACACATCACAAAATCTGTCCTACATTGCAAAGATGCCACCAGGCAAGTTTACAGGATCCCTCAGATTTTGTGGGGAAAGTAAAGGTGCGGGGTCGTGCAGCATGCAGGGTCCCGGGTTGGGTAATGAAATTTGTGGCCACTACATGCGCTGGTAAACTTTCCACACTGTACTGTTTGAGCCCCTTGTATCAGGTCTGCCTGGGGGTTTGCTTGCTTCTCTTCAAAGTCAAAGTCAACTTTATTGTCAGAACTGCAATATGTACAGGACATACACAGGATTGAAATTGCGTTTCTCTCAGTCCCTCGGTGCAACAGTAACCATTTAAACACTAAAACACTGAAACATTTAATAAACATAAGCATAAAATAGTAAAAGTGTAACACTGTCCTGAGTTTTTGCATAGTAGTATAAAAGTATGAAAATTTACACCAACACTAAAACTAAAACACTAAACATTTAATGAACATAAGCATAAAATGAAATAATAAAAGTGTAATACTGTCCTGAGTTTTTGCATAGTAGTATAAAAAATATAAAAAGTATATCTATAAAATAAACTGAAGGTTCTAGCATTGACATTTGCAAAGAGTGGCAAAGCAGCATATGAGTTAATGTACACAGTATATGTATGAGGTAGTAGTTGATGTTGGTATAGAGGCAAAAGTGGCATATGCAGTAAGGCACATTGGGCATCCTTAAATAAGGCTGGTCAGAGAATACTGTATATGTATCAGCAGTGGTGTAGATATAAAAGTAGTGTAAATGTAAACAGTAGTAATAAATGTAAACATTGAATGTAAACAGTAGTATGTAAACAGTGAATGTAAACAGTAGTATGACTATAGGCAGTGATGTAATACAGACATTAGTGCAAATATGAGAAGTAGTGCAAACTGAATGAGCACATGACCGAGAGTTTAGTGAATAACCCGTTTGATGACACAGAGTCTAGTGTTAAAATCTTTGTGTTGTGTGGTAATGTGTGAGAAAGTTTTTTTGTGTTAAGGCAGTTCAAATGGGAGGGGAGGCAGAGCAGGCAGAGTGTTTAGCATCCTGACTGCCTGATGAACAGAGCTGTCTCTCAGTCTGCTGGTTCGAGCCTGGAGACTTCTCAGTCTCCTCCCTGATGGCAGCAGTCTGAAGCAGCTGTGTAGTGGGTGTGTGGGATCACCTGCCATGCAGAGGGCTTTCCGAGTGAGGCGGTTGCTGTGTAAGTCCTGCAGTGAGGGGAAGGAGGTGCCGACGATCTTCTCAGCTGCTCTCACGATGCGCTGGAGGCTCTTGCGGCAGGATGCAGTACATGCACCAAACCACACAGTGATGCAGCTTGTCAGGACACTTTCTATGGCACCTCTGTAGAAGGTGCACATGATGGGGGTTGAAGCTCCAGCCCTTTTCAGCTTGCGGAGAAAGTAGAGACGCTGGTGAGCCTTCTTGGCCATTGATGCAGTGTTCCTGCTCCAGGACAGGTCCTTTGAGACATGCACTCCCAGGAACTTGGTGCTGTCTACTCTCTCCACTGCGGTGCTGTTGATGGTCAGAGGGGCATGTTGGGCATCCCTCTTCCTGAAGTCCACAACAATCTCCTTTGTCTTCTCCACGTTGAGAGTGAGATTGTTGTGTCCGCACCACAAGGCCAGGCGGCTCACCTCGTTCCTGTAGTCCGTCTCATCGTTGTTGCTGATGAGACCTACCACTGTTGTGTCGTCCGCAAACTTGATGAAGTGGTTGGAGCTGTATGATGGTGTGCAGTCGTGTGTTAGCAGGGTGAATAGAAGGGGGCTCAGCACACATCCTTGTGGGGCCCCTGTGTTCAATGTGATGGTGCTAGATGTGTTACTCCCGACCCGTACTGTCTGTGGTCTCCCGGTCAGGAAGTCTAGCAGCCAGTTACACATTGAGGTGTTCAGCCCCAGACTGTCCAGTTTAAGGATGAGCTGTTGGGGGATGATGGTGTTGAATGCCGAGCTGAAGTCGATGAACAGCATTCTAACATAAGAGTCCTTCGTGTCCAGATGTGTGAGAGCTGTGTGGAGGGCAGAGGAGATGGCATCGTCGGTTGAGCGATTAGGTCGGTATGCAAATTGGAAGGGATCCAGGGAGGCAGGGAGGACAGATGTGATGCTTTTCATGACTAGCCGTTCAAAGCACTTCATCAGGATGGGGGTGAGTGCTACTGGGCGATAGTCATTGAGGCATGCGGGCGTTGCCTTCTTTGGGACAGGGATGATGGTGGTGGCTTTGAAACAGGTGGGGACGATGGCCTGGCTCAGTGAGATGTTAAAGATGTCCGTGAAGACCGCTGCGAGTTCCCCTGCACAGTCCTTCAGCACACGACCAGGTATGTTGTCAGGACCAGAGGCCTTCCGGGCGTTAATCTTGATGAATGATCGCCTTACGCTGTCTGAGGACAGCGCCAGCACCTGGCCATCAGGAGAGGGGGGGAGTTTATGTGCAGGTGTGCTGTTACTTGCCTCAAACCGAGCAAAGAACTCATTCAGTTCATTCAGCGTAGAGGTTGAGCTGTCACAGGTCTGGGGGGATGGTTTGTAGTTTGTGATGGTCTGTATTCCCTGCCACAGACTGCGTGTATCCTTGCTGTCCTTGAAACGGTGAGCTATTTTCCTGGAATACTGCTTCTTGGCCTTTCTGATGCCCCGGGCCAGGTTCTTTCTGGCGGCCCTCAGGCCCACCTGATCTCTCGCTTTGAAGGCAGCATTCCGGGCTTTCAGGAGTCTGTAAACCTCAGCTGTCAGCCATGGCTTCTGATTAGCCCGAACAGTGATGGTTTTGAGGTTGGCTTGCCCCTGTCCGTGTGGTGCGAGGCACAGCCTATATACCAATTGTTAATGTAGGCTTCACAGATATTTTGCTTTACCCACATACTGTGGTAGGTACCTTGTATAATGCTAATGTCATCAGTCTGCCTGCCGGTGTTATGCCGGGTACACACTAGGGATGCACCGATCCACATTTCTTACATCCGATCCGATTCCTAAATCTGTGTATCGACCGATACCGATACTTTCCCGATCCAATATCGGCATTCAGGTATAGGAGGCTGTAATAATCAAGTTCTTGAATGGAGAGCATGTATGTTGCACAAAACTCTGTGACTTCTGTCTTAACATTGTGTGAGGTAAACCCAGAGAAGACACTCTGAGCCTCATTACAGTAATACCCAAAATAATGGCATACAAGATGCAGGTCTATGCCATAGACGTCCATCTGACTCATGGTGCAGCCCAGAACACTAGTCTAAAATACTGCTAAGCATTCTGGGAAATCCCGTTTTTTAGTTTAGTTTTTGATTATGGCACTGAGTTTTAATTCTTGTTGGTTTTGATCAACAGATACAGATTTAAACAATACTGTACATTGAATTTACATTTATAAATTCAATGCATAGTTTAAATCTGTATCTGTTGATCAAAACCAACAAGAATTACAACTCATAGTGCCACAATCAAAAACGAAACAAAAAAACGGGATTTCCCAGAATGCTTAGCGGTATATTAGTGTTCAATTATAGTTTAAATCTGTATGCGCTGATCAAATTCAACAAGAATTACAACTCATAGTGCCACAATCAAAAATAAAACAAAAAAATGGGGACCGTGTTGATTTCCCATAATGCTTAGCAGTATTTTAGACTAGTGTTCCGGGCTGCACCATGAGTCAGAAGGACGTCTGTGGTAGAGACCTGCCTCTTGTATGCCATTAGTTTGTGAATTACTGTAGTGAGGCTCAGAGTGTCTTCTCTGAGTTTACCTCACACAATGTTAAGACAGAAGTCACAGAGTATGATGCATTATACATGTTCTGTGATATCTAGAAAGTATCGGAAATGTCGGCAGGTTGGATCGGAAAATCCAATACTTAAGTTATGCTGGTATCGGATGCCGATACCGATACTGGATCGGATCTGCCTCATCCCTAGTACACACCAAACGCGTTTTGAGCGGCCAAGGCAGTACAAAGTCTATGGTGGCCGCGCATCGAGGAGCGGTGCGTTTTGAGCAGTTGGAGTAGTTCTTTTTCCGCGCATGCGGCACGTTCAGAGCAGCCATTGCTCGAGTTCAACAAATTGAACTTTGACCTACTTTGGCTGCTCGCCGCGTAGCAGCAACCAATCGGGAGAGACTCTGCTATGTTATGACGCAACGATGACGGGACGGAATTTAATACTAGTTAGGCACTTTTTTTGTATTATTGGTTTATTGTTGTAAAATTCGGTAGACAATAGACACCTAAATACTGTGGCATACTGCTAACACTTGTCGGGTGAATTTTCTCTAGATCAATGTTGTCTGACATGATGACAGATGGACAGCCGTTCTTCTGCTGAAATTGCGCCCCTGTAGTTGGTGTCCTGCAAGGTGATGCGGCCAACAACGTGGGACATCAGGTCGTCAAACTGGGCTCGGGTGACACGGAAGTACCGATGCTCGTCTGCGCGCAGCTCCTGGATTAGATGGTGAAATTCACCAAAATGCTCCTCCCACTGCGCGTCTTCAGACGCGTTCGGTGTGAACAGACATCTGTTGACAAGCAACCAACGTTGCGTGTCGGGTGCGTTTTTGCTGCTCAAGAGTTGTTTGGTTGGAACCCGGCATTACAGAGGAGCCCTCCTGTACTGTACTGTTAAGGTGTCTTCTCAGGTTTGTGGCCTCAACTGTGCAGGATCAAACTGAGGTAATGGACCTTTTCCAACTGCCTTGCACAGACCAGGGTAGGATGAAGACCCTTCTTAGGGAATACTCATCAGTTTTCGCAGAACATGATGGTGACTTGGGGTGTGCAAACATCATTAGTCATGACATACCCCTTATTGATGAGGTCCCTATGGAACAGTGTTACCGGCGTATACCACATCAGATTATGAAGAGGTAAAATACCATATCCAGCTACTTGGTACTAATGTGATCAGAGAGAGCAGCAGCTCCTATGCATCTCCCATTGTGCTAGTCAAAAAGAAGGCTGGGAGCCTGAGGATGTGTGTGGACTGCTGGCAGCTTAATAGCAAAACCTAAAAAGATGCCTTTCCACTACCATGCATTGAGGAGTCTTTGGACGTACACATGGGTGCTCGCTGGTTTTCAACCTTGGACTTGATAAGTGGTGACAACCAGGTAACGGTTGCAGAAGCAGATCGCCATAAAACGCCGTTCTGTACTCCATTTGGTCTATTCGAGTGGAATAAAATGCCATTTAGGCTTTGTAATGCGCCCGGTACTTTTCAGAGGCTTATGCAGCACATTTTCTGCGACCAACAGAATCAAAGCTGGGCACCGCTAATTAAAAAATTAGTTCCACAATTTCTAAAACGCTTATTAATTTTTTTAGGTCCACAATTTCAAATGCACAAAGGCCTTATCAAAATTAGGGGAAGCTAATCTAATCCGCTATTTATATTCAACAATTTGTAGCCAGCAACGTTTTGCAATATCTGCACCACACTGCCAACTACAGGCGTATAAACTAATATACACCTCACCTTGCCCTACTTTTTAACAGCGATTCGCTCCGGGTGTCATCTATTAAAATACAACTTTCACTCAGGGTCCAAAATTTTAAAAGTTGTTTAATGTGTGGAATGCTTTTCGACTGCTTCTTTGTCCTTTTTTTGTTTGTTTATTGTAGATTTTTCATTAAAAATGCATCGATAAACTTATTTTTAACTGTTTTCTGGAAAACTGAAGTGCCCTGCAATGCATTATGGGTATACAGATGACGAAGGTGCTATACAAATAAAGTTTATTGTTTATTATTTAATGATTTATTTTTAAGCCACAAAATGAAAAAGCTGTGAATTTGTGCTTGTTAATTTCTGTGCACATGTCATGTGCATGCATGAAAACCTTGATTTTCTTTGGAAAGAAATAAAGAAGAAATAAAAAAACATTTCCAGACACTATTTTACTGTATTACTGAAAAAACACATCTACTCAAAAATTGTGGTGGCCATGAGTAAATAAACACAATGTGATTAAACAAATATATAAAAATATAAAAAGTATATACACAACAAAATGCCTATAAAACATAAGCTGGTGAAAATTCTCAGTCGTCCAGGACATGATAAAATCAAAAAAGGCGTTCAATACAAGATCAACTGGACTTTATTTGTTGCAGAAAACGTTCAGAATGGCAGCTGTGAGACTGAAGTTTTATGCGTTTTATTAGTATAAAACTTCTTCTCAGTCTTACAGCTGCCATTCTGGATTGAAAAAGCCTTTTGGATAAAGGGTGAAACGTTTTCTGCAACAAATAAAGTCCAGTTGATCTTGTATTGAACGCCTTTTTTGATTATAAAACATGAGAAATAGAAAAAAAATGTTTTTAGTCACTTAGTGTAACAGTTTTATTCCCTGCCCTTCCTCAACTTCAGGCTACTCTGACTGTTCTTCTGTGCTCATCTCCAGCTGCACTGGAGGGGATGGGTGTGTTATATTTGGTGAACAGATCGATGAGTACCTGCTCACCCAAAAAGGCAGCATCGGTCAACACCACGTTTAAATCTCAAATACACGGGTGTGTCGCCACGGCATTTATACATGATGAAAGTAACCCAAATACATAAAACTAACGACTCGCCGTCGAATGGTCGACACAAAACGCACAATAAAATCCTTCGGCCACGTTAATTTGGCTTGAAACAGCTGGGTTTTCTAAGGATTTCCATTAGTAACCCACAACCAACCGGCAGACAGTTAGCGTCTATAGGTACTCAACAGATTTAATGAAAAGTAATAAAAATACATGAAAATAACGACTCACCGTCGCGTGGTATACACAGAACACAAAATAGAATCCCCCGGCCGCGTTAATTTGGCTTGAAACAGCTGGGTATTCTAAGGATTTGTCCAAGTACCCAGCACAAACAGCTAGCCACGGAATTAGCCTCTGAGTTCACCTCTAACCCGGAAGCTGTCGAGATGGAATAGTCCATTTTTAGTAGGGGGATAATGAAATCAACCGTTTTTTAAATTGCTTATTTAATGATTGTTTTCATCGTAACTATAATTATTTTTATGTTAAATGTAGATTAACAAGCAGGATCAATGTTAGGAATTAGGTGACTGGCCGGGGCGCGGCGGGGCCGGGGCCTCATGCTGATGGGATCCCCAGGCATTTACCTACATGGTAGATCCCCCCCTCTGCTCCCTCCCCCCTCCAACCCTCCCTCACCCTCACACCCTCCTCCTCTCTGCTGTTTACGGTAGGGAAAAAGGTAAAACAAGCAGCATTATGAGCTTGTAAATAAGTTTATTGGTTTTTACTGATAGATAATTAGTTATTAGCGGTACTGCATTTTAAATAAAAATAGCAGAAATCCGCTTATGAATTATAAAAGTTAGTCAATTCACAAAAACGCTGACAAAAAGTTTAGGTCCACTGTAAGCGGAATAGCGATTTAGCGCTCCCCTAGCGGTCTGTGCCCACCTTTGAGAATCAGTCATTACTGTTCTATTTTGATGACATGATTGTGTTTTATTTCACTTTGGAGCAGCATTTGGAGTGCCTGGGAGTGATGCTTGGATGCCTAAAGAAAGAGGGCCTCAAGGCGAAGCTGACAAAGTGCTCCTTTCTTTAGCCGGAAGTTAAGTACTTGGGCCATGTCATCTTCAACAAAGGTGTTGCAACTGATCCATCTAAGATCAAGGTAGTGGTCAACTGTCCTGTTTATCCTGCTATAAAAGACTGTGAATACTATAATGAAGAACAGTTTAATGACATCAATACAACAAATGGAGATCTCTCTATTATTCACATCAATAGTAGAAGTATAAATGCAAATATATCCAAAATAACAGATTATTTAAAACAGTTAAACAGAACTTTTTTATTAATAGCAATGTCAGAGACATGGCTTAATGATGAAAACAAAAATAATGTTCACATCGAAGGATATGAATTATATCATTTAAACAGAAACAATAAAAAAGGTGGTGGAGTAGCTCTATTTGTCAAAAATGAAATAAAGTGTAGAATAATTAATGAAATGTCAATAATTGTTGACAATCTTATGGAAATAATAACAATAGAAATATTAAACGAAAATGCTAAAAACATATCCATAAGTTGTGTATATCGATCACCAGGATCAAATATAGAAATATTCACCGATAAAATCATACAACTATTGGAAAAGAGTTTAAATAAAAAAGTTTTCTTGTGTGGAGACTTTAATATTGACCTGGGAAATAAAACAGATTCAAATAACATCAGCACATTTCTAAATTCAATGTATAGTTTAAATCTTTATCCGTTAATATCAAAACCAACAAGAATTACAACTCATAGTGCTACGATAATTGACAACATTTTCACAAATATAACAAATGGGGATATGACAGGTGGTATCTTAACAACTGATTTAAGTGATCATTTACCAGTTTTCACTATCTACAGAAATGATCAAAACATTACAAAAGAAGTTACAATTAAGAAAAAAATAATAAACACATCAAAAAAAGCTATGGATCAATTAAAAGATGATTTACAGAAGCAAAACTGGAAGGACGTGTATATTGATGATGTTAACAGATCATATGATGAATTTATGAATATTTTAGAAGCTCTGTATGAAAAGAATTGTGTGCAAAGAAATCGTAGAAAAAGAAATATTGTCGACCAACCTTGGATGACTAAAGGGTTGAGAAATGCTTGTAAAAAAAATTACTTGTATTCATGTTTCTTAAAAACGAGAACACAACAAGCTGAAGAAAAATATAAAAAATATAAAAATAAATTGGTAATGATTATAAGAAAATGCAAGAAAGAATACTATAGTGATTTATTAAACAAGAGTAATGGTGACACTAAAACAACATGGCGAGTTATAAATGATGTTCTAAAAAGTCATAAAGCGAAAACGAACATTGCAAAATATTTTGTGAAAGATGACAAAGAAATACATGATGAGAATGATATCGTAAATGAATTTAATCAATATTTTGTAAATATTGGATCAAGCCTTGCAGCTAAAATACCAAAAGTAGATAATAATGTGTGTCATTCAATTAAAAGCTGCACCAACAGTATTTTTCTTAATGGAACTAACAAAGAGGAAATTATGAAAATGGTAAAAAATCTCTCAGACAAGAGATCAAAAGACTGGGTGGACATGGATATGATGTTCGTAAAAGAAATAATGAGTTATGTTATTGAACCGTTTACATATATATGCAATTTATCTTTTTCAACAGGAATATTTCCAGATAACATGAAAGTAGCAAAGGTAATTCCTCTTTTTAAAAATGGTGATAAATGTGTATTCAATAATTATAGGCCAATATCCTTGTTACCACAGTTCTCAAAAATTCTAGAAAAACTATTTGTGACCAGATTGGATCAATTTATTGATAAACAAAATATTTTAAGTAGCAGTCAGTATGGGTTTAGAGGAAAAAACTCTACATCAATGGCTCTCATGGATTTAATGGAACAAATAACTAATGCTGTCGATCATAAACAGTACTGTGTTAGTGTTTTTGTTGATCTAAAAAAAGCATTTGATACCATTGACCACACCATTCTCCTTGAAAAACTAAATAAATATGGTATTAGAGGACCAGCATTACAGTGGGTATCTAGCTATTTGAAAGATAGGAAACAGTTTGTGCAAATAAATGATGTTAGATCTGACCTCCGTGATATCACTTGTGGAGTTCCTCAGGGCTCTGTGCTTGGACCAAAGTTATTTATTTTATATGTGAATGACTTGGTAAATGTGTCAGGACTTCTTAAATGTGTTCTTTTTGCCGATGACACCACATTTTTCTGTTCGGGTAAAGACATAAAACAGATTTTGGATATGATGAAAACAGAATTTATAAAAATACAAACTTGGTTTAAATTAAACAAATTATCTTTGAATTTAGATAAAACTAATTACATGATATTCAGTAACAAAAAGAGAATTGTTGACGATCCATTTGAAATTGAAGATGTTGTGATCTGTAAAGTGAGTGAAGTGAAGTTTCTGGGTGTTATCATTGATGACAAACTGACATGGAAACATCATGTAAATTCCATTAAAACAAAAATAGCTAGATCAATTGCAGTACTGTATAAAGTCAGGGATTTTTTAATTGATAAAGCTCTGTATATGTTGTATAACACAATCATTGTTCCACATTTAATCTATTGTATTGAGGTTTGGGGAAAAGCGTGCAAAACAATTACAAAGCCTGTTTTTATTTTACAAAAGAGAGCTGTAAGAGTAATCACCAGAAAACATTTCAGTCACCCATCAAACACCTTGTTTCTTCAGCTAAATTTATTGAAATTCCAGGAATTGGTAGAATATAATAATAATAATAATAATAATAATAATAATAATAATAATAATAATAATAATAATAATAATAACTTTTATTTATAACGCACTTTACATCAAACAGATCTCAAAGTGCTACAATGAAAAATAAAATCAAGATAAAAATCAACCATAAATGCAACAAAGAAGAGGAACAACCAAGAGGATGGAGCCTCACAGATGATTGCATCAAAAACTTAAAATTCACAAAATGCAGATAAAATACTCAAAAAACTGGGTGCAATAAAAAACAAAAGCACAATTAATTATTTAAAAAACTGGATAAAAAGAAAGGTTTTAAGACCTTTTTTAAAACATGTCACGGTCTGTGGGGCCCTCAGATATGAGGGCAGGGCGTTCCACAGCCGAGGGGCAGCGCAGGAGAAAGCCCGGTCTCCCATTGTGCGAGACCGAGACCTGGGAGTGAGAAGAAGATGGGTGTTGGAAGAGCGGAGAGTGCGGGAAGGACAGTGAGGAGTGAGAAGTTCTTTTAAATAGGATGGTGCATTACCGTACAGGCACTGGAAGGTGAGCAGATAAATTTTGTACGTGATCCGGGCAGAAACAGGAAGCCAGTCTAGTGAACGCAGTACAGGAGTGATGTGTTCATACTTACGCACTCTCATCAGGACCCTGGCAGCGCTGTTTTGGACATACTGTAGTTTTTGTATAGTATTTTATCAGTTATGTATAGGGCTCATAATAACACATTACCTTTAAATATCCAAAGAAATTTTATAAAAAGACAAAATTATTACAATCTCAAAGGGACAGAGATATTCATCAAACCACAATTCAGAACCAGCTTAAAGGGACGGTCTACCTCAATTCAGGGAGTTCGATTGTGGAATGCTCTGGAGAGTGATGTTAAAAATGCAAAATCAATGTATACATTTAAGAAAAAGGTCAAAAAGGACTTGCTCAAAAACTATATATGATGTAACTTAGTGTGTTTGTGTATTACACTTATGTTGACTGATGATGTAGCTTAGTGTGTTTGTGTATTACAGTTAGAAAAATTAAGTAGAGTTATTCATTTTGTGATGTAGTTTGTGTATTACAGTTAGAAAAATTAAGTAGAATTATTCATTTTGTGATGTAGTTTGTGTATTACAGTTAGAAAAATTAAGTAGAATTATTCATTTTGTGATGTAGTTTGTGTATTACAGTTAGAAAAATTAAGTAGAATTATTCATTTTGTGATGTAGTTTGAAGGTTATCATTGGTTGAACAAACTGTGAAATAAGGGGCAGATATAATAAGATTTCATCTTCTTTCTGCTCCTTTCATTTTATCCTACTTGTATTCTTGTATCTGATGAAATTGTCTTGTATTGTTCTTTGAAAATGAATGAATAAACATCAAATCAAATCAAACTGGCAGCGCCCCACTACCATCACTGAGTTGAGGTCTTTCCTCGGGTTTGCAAGCTACTACCGACAGTTCGTTGCAGGTTTTGCCTATCTGGCTGTCCCCCTTCACCAACTCTTAGGACAAATAGGGGGTTCAAAAGCAAAGAGGCAACCAACACAAACATCAGTGAGGGCGGGACGGAGGTTGAGGAGCATCAAATGTAGAACCACTAGACTGAGAAACAGCTTCTACCCTGAGGCTGTCAGACTCATGAATAAATAAATAATAAGAATAAACACTGCAAAATGTCACATCATACTGATACTGTACTGATCTGTTTCTTGTTGCTGCGTTCATCTGTGACCATCTGCTCATGTTCGTGCTGCTGTTTATAATGATGTTTTTCTACTACATTAGGGCTTAGTGTATTACTAGCTGATGTGATGTCTCTCTTAGTTAATCCTAGATGTTATTATTGTATTTCTCTTGCATTTGTTGTTGGATGTAACTGGGACCCTGTGTACATAATCTCGTTTTCAACACATGTACTACATGCGGTGCAAATGACAATAAATTCTCTCTGACTCTCTGACTCTGACTCTGACTGATGAACACCAACAGAGTTTTGAGGAAGTGAAAAATAAGCTGACTACCGGTACTTCACCTGTTCTTGCCTATGCTGACTTTTCTCTGCCTTTTGTCCTGGTTGATGCAAGCCATGGTGGTCTGGGTGCGGTCCTCTCCCAACAACAGGAGGGGGTGGTGTGCCCCATTGCCTATGCCAGCCGAGGATTAAAGGAGACCACAGATAGGTTTTTAAAAGTTTTATGGTATGTCTTTGGGCTACCTGACAATGTTCATTCAATTTAATACACAAAATAATTCTTAGATAATCAATTATACCCTTTTTAATTCTGCCATTTTTAACTTTCGTTTTGAACGACTGGTTTATGATAATGAGATCTCGTGGCCACGCCCTTCAAAGATCTGTTTACATTAACTCCGCCCTCCAAAGGCAGACGAGGATGTCTGAACTCGCGTTACTGCCACCCAGAGCCCTGAGCTGAGCTGAACTGGACCGCAACGTATTTATTGTGGGACAGATCAGACGTGTACAAGTTGTCGTGTCATTTTTAATTTTTCCTCTGTAATACGTAGGGATGGGAACCGAGAACCGGTTCTGTTAGAGAACCGGTTCTTAATAGTCCAATTCCATGGAATTGTAGGATGCTTGTCTTAACGATTCAGCTTATTGGTTCTGCAGACTCATGGTGGTGACGTATTTAAGCGCTGACATCACAGACATGCGCCGCGCCCGAGTGGTGGTGGTGTGGTGGTGTCTATACAGTATATGATATCTATGGTGTTCAAAATGGCGTTGCGGAGGAAGCGCTCAAGCGTTTGGCTTCATTTCACGAAAAAAGATGAGACCAGGGCTACTTGTAACGCATGCAACGCGTCCATTACGATAAAGGGAGGAAATACGTCGAACATGCAGAAGCATTTCGCCACTCAGCATGCGGTGACTTTGAAGAAATGTACCGTTTTTAACACGCTGCTTGGAGGAGAAGTGGAGAGAAAGCGTCCACCTCCGTTGTTACAGCAGGTAACGTCAAATTCTTTCACTTGTTACCTTTTAGCTATACTGCTTCCACTGTATTTTATAAATAATCTCCCTCTCCTGTAACATTTAGTTGACGAGGATTGCCGGAGTCTGGCTGGGTCTGAGTCTAGTAGTGTTAGCACGAGTGGAGCTAGCACACCAACGTTAGCTTCTCCTTTCATGGAAGCAGGGAGAAATAAAATGAAATGACTGAGGCAAGAACAAACGAATGTCATTGATCTGTTACCAGATTTGTGGTGAAAGGTTTGCACCCTTTTACAACAGTGGAAGCACGTGAATTTCGGTAAGAAAATATTTAAATGATAAATATCTAATTGTAAGTTGTCAGTTTAACAAGTTCAGTTCTGTTTCTGTTTCTATTCAGACCTGTGGCCAGATACTTCCCATCTTCCAGAAGCTGGAAAAACATTACACCGTGCAGGCAGATGACTCTGCTTTCAGCAGGAGTATTAAAGAAAACATCTGGAATGATCTTTCCAAACGTTACAAAGTAAAATTGTTAAATAATGACTAGTAATTATTTACACCAAACTTAGTAAACTATCTTCCCTTTCCCTAAATTTTGTTTTCCTCCATTTTAAATTTCAGGATGACTGTATCCAAGCGTTCCTTGAAGAAGCGACTGTTATCGACCCCAGATTTAAATCCATGTTGATTGATGATAAGAATAACATCTGGGACAGGATCAGGGCAGCTGCTGTGGCAGAAAACACTCAAACAACCACAGCAACAACAGCAGAGGTACCGGTATTTAAATTACACACTAAATAAGTGTGAAAGCAGATAAGTTAATTTTTCTGAACAAAAATTACTAGTTTGTTTTGATGAAGTTTTATTGTTTATTAGGAAATTCCTAATAAACAATAAAACTTCATCAAATAGGAATACTACATATATTTTTGGTTTTGGTGAAAGATCATTAAATTCTTTATGAACACAAATGGTTTACTATATTTTATTACCCAAAAGAGAATTGATAACAGAATTGATAAGGAATTGAATTGATAAATGACATTGATAAAGGAATTGATATTGATAATTTCTTATCAATTCCCATCCCTAGTAATACGTCTCCCTCCCTCCCCCTGTGCGCGCGCTGGAGGGAGAGCATGTCACTCGCAGCGGACACACACACACACGCTCACGGGGTCTGATTTGTGCTCGCGCGGGTCTCATTTGTTCTCTCGAGGGTCTCATTTGTTCACTCGAGGGTGTGTATTTGCTCTCCCCCCTAATGACAGCGTTAAAAATCCATAGCTGTCTCCCTCGATCAGCGCGCGCACACACACACACACACACACATACACACACACACAGGTTTGTTAATGTGGTTTAGCGGTACGTAGTCTGGCCTGCTATGACACATAAACCAACACACACACACACTGCAACATGCTGCATCGCTGTTCATTCAAGACTCCCATCTGAAAACTATGCCATTATCTGGGCCAGGAGGGTTAGAGAATCTTTGCAACGCTCACGTTAGCTGGCTAGACTCTGACATTTTTAGCCATTGTGCTGATGTTACAACCGGTAAAGGCCAAAACATACAAAGTGGACACTGACACAGAAAAAGAATTAAAAACGATTTTTATTAAACTAAAACTAAGAGCCTCCAGGCTGGCAGGGTCCTCCCAGGCTTCTCACCAGGACTGGAGCGTCCTCTCCTGGATCAGCGTCCAAAGGAAAAGAAAATTAATAAAAAGTACAAATAAGTGTTGGACTGGTGGGCGAGGCCAAAAACAATAAAACGCCACCCAGGTTGATCCAATCCTGTACAGGACCGTCGTACCCCCCCAGGCGACGATCTACCTTACCAAAGAAGTCCCTCTAAATAAACAAAACACGAGAACTGGACTACCTGCACCCACACAGTCAAAAGTACAAACAAATGAGAAAGAGAAAAAGGTAACAGTCCCTCACTGTTGATCCCAGTTGTCCTCCTGAACAACTGCACAGACACTGCCCTCAGTGTCTCCAAAATTAACTCAAACAGGCCCCTGTGGCACAGGCCCACACCTCTTAAGTTAAACCAAAGTGGCAGCCAGCACTTAAGGTGCCTTAACCCACACAGAACTCTGCTTTAAGCAGCCAGAGTCACTTTAAGAGCTTAACCAGCTCACCTTCCACTCCCCCTGGAGCAGACTCACAAACAAGCGGAGAGGGTGGAGCTCTCCTCAATGTTTGTACATCCTACAGCTTCCCAGCTGTTAAACATCTAGTGTTTCCTACACCAGTCTCAAACAAGCTTAAAACTTGTTTCACACAACCCTAGTAAATACTAAGGCTGTCACAAGAGCACCCTTTGCTCTACATGTGCTGTTTAGGCAGCACCAGTCATTTAAGACATTTACTGTAAGTCATATAAGAGCCTAAGCTCAATGCATTCTACACGAGTGCTCAACTCACAGTGATCAAAAGTGGGTGGAGAACACTTCTGAACACACACACATGCAGCATAAAACTGCTTTGAGCAAAACTTGGTTTTTACCTGCAACAGGATTCCAAGTATTTCCAACAAGCCCCCTTGCTTGCGTCCACCAACCTCAATTGGCAATCTCAACAACTCCCTTGCTCCAAGCAAAGGCTCCACAGTGTTTAGGTCTCAGCTCAGACTATTTAAAAGGCTGAGAGCAAACAGGTGTTTGACCTGAGCTAATCAAGCCTGATTAGGCTGAGTGAAAGAAATGCAGCTCAGCAGGCTGCTGGATTCAGCAGACTTGCAGCCAACCTAAACTCAAAAATGATGTTTAAAAACTCTGAACCCCCTCAGGTACATAACAGCTGACATGAAATAAGGAAAAACAACCGTCCCCTCTTTCATGCTGAAGTGGGTGGAGCCTCACCAGGGGTTGCTAGGTGACGGGGCGGGACAAAGGTTGGGGTTGTCAGTTGTGGCTGCGGTTTGTGACGTCACAAATCACAGGAAGTGGAAACGAAGTGTTTCTATCAAAGATAAATAAATATACTTAGAGTAAATAAACCACTGGGTGCATTTTTTTGGCCCTAGCACAGTATTTTTATGAAGTACATACCCAAAGTTGAGTAAAAAAAACATTAAAAAGTGAATTTTGAATATGTGGTCCCCTTTAAGTATTTTTTACCTTTATGCAAGCATTTAGTCAGTTTTATGTGTTAGCTTATATTTGCTTCTTGTAGTATTTTATGGCTTTGACCTTTTAGCTAGTACTCCGTTATAGTTTTACCATAGAACTAGCCTGGCCCTCGCCATTCCTACGCAGCTCCGCTCAATTCTCATTTCCCTTCACTGCTGGGTCTGGCATTTCTCCCATCCACAAGGATGTCTCCGGTAGGTTTTGACCGGACCAATCAGAGAACAGAAGGCGGAGTTTTGAACGACGTCGACTGACGTCGTCATTCAAAATGGCTGCCGCCACGAAGGAATTTTCAATAAAACAAGGTAAAAAACTATTATTTCTCTGCTGAGAAAAAATAGATTTCATAGCTGACGTTATATCAGAAGTGTTCCTGAGCAATCAGAGAGCAGAAGGCGGAGTTTTGAACGATGTCGACTGACGTCGTCATTCAAAATGGCTGCCGCCACGAACGAATTTTCATCAAAACAAGGTAAAAAACTATTATTTCTCTGCTGAGAAAAAATATAGTTCATAGCTGACGTTATATCAGAAGTGTTCCTGAGCTTAACAGTTCCTAAATCAATTCACGAAATGGTCAAATCTGCTGGATATTAAATAGTTTCGGTTTGATATTTTCCAAACAGCCTCGGGTGCGCTACGAAAATAAATGATAAAAAATCGAATTTTATCTCAAATGTTTCATCTAGGCCAACAGTCAGTAAATTAAAGACATATAATTACACACTGGTGGCAGAAAAAATATCCACCGAGTGGTTTCTGAGCAATTTATCTGATAGCCTGGACCTCGTCAGGCTAAACTAACAAAACTCTGCCTCCTGTTCTCTGATTGGTCCATTCAAAAATCTCCAGGAGAAATCGTTGTCTATGGCAGAGATGCCAGACCCTAGTCCAAAGCGAAGTGAAGGACATGGGTCTGGTATCAACCAGGCTACCATAGAACACTATTCTCTTAGAAATTTTTATGTTTTTTTTGTTGTTGTCTTTTTAGCTTTTACCTAGCCTGGTTAAAACCAGACCCTTGTCCTTCACTTCGCTTCGTACTAGGGTCTGGGACTTCTCCCATAGAAAACGATTTCTCCGGTAGATTTTTGACCGGACCAATCAGAGAACAGAAGGCGGAGTTTTGTTAGTTTAGCCTGGCGAGGTCCAGGGCAGGCTAACTATTCAGATAAATAGCTCAGAAACCACTCGGTGGATATTTTTTCTGCTACCAGTGTGTAATTATATGGCTCTAATTTACTGACTGTTGGCCTGGATGAAACATTTGAGATAAAATTCGATTTTTTATAATTTATTTTCGTAGCGCACCCGAGGCTGTTTGGAAAATGTCAAACCGAAACAATTTAAATCCAGCAGATTTGACCATTTCGTGAATTGATTTAGGAACTGTTAAGCTCAGGAACCCTTCTGATATAACGTCAGCTAAGAAATATATTTTTTCTCAGCAAAGAAATAATAGTTTTTTACCTTGTTTTCTTGAAAATTCCTTCGTGGCGGCAGCCATTTTAAGCAGGGCAAACTGACGACGTCAGTCGACGTCGTTCAAAACTCTGCCTTCTGTTCTCTGATTGGTCCGGTCAAAAATCGACCGGAGAAATCCTTGTCTATGGGAGAAGTCCCAGACCCTAGTACGAAGCGAAGTGAAGGACAAGGGTCTGGTTTTAACCAGGCTAGCTTTTACCCAGTTTCTTACTTTTAGCTAGTGGTTCGCTACTTTCGGCACTGAGCTATAAATTTGCTACTTTTAGCTTTAAGCTTCTATTTTGATGCTTTGGTAGATTTTCTGAAATTAGGGTGGATAAAACAAGTCAGTATTTGTGGTGATTTGTTATAAAAGTAAGTGAGTAAATAAATAAATAATAAACAGTGTTATGTCTACAAGGCCAGCAGCTACCCAAGTCATCCATCAAAGGTGTGCAATTCCATAAACAAAACAGAACTATTTTCTTTTTAAGTACTGTACTTGAGTATTATTTGTGTTTGTTTCATTTTGTTTCAGGTTTGTTGTGCAATCTGTGTGTGTCCGTGTGTACCTGAGGTTCATGTCTCCATCCAGAGCCAGAGCCAGGATGTTGGAGGCTGCTCCTCCAGGGCAACAGCCACAGATTAGAATGACCACCGTTGTTATTTCAGCCAGATGGAAGGCCTAAAACGCAACACAATGGCACAAACTGGTGACAAGATGCATCATGGGAGCTGCTCTGATGTCAGTGATGGAAGTGGAATGTAAAGATAAAGATATGCAAATGAGACGCTGTGCTGGAACTGCTGCTTTATAATAATCACTAAATACATTGTACGAGATGTTTTTTGTGTCTTCTGGCAGCCTTTTTCCTGAAAAGCGACTTTGACACTATGATCATTTTAAACAATATCACAATTCAATTAAAATAAACAACATCACAATTCAATTAAAATAAACAACATCACAATTCAATTAGAATACAGTAAGAGCCAAAACACAACTAATCAATACATTTACTGAAGCTATAAATCAAAGTCCTAGATCCTTGTTTGTCACTTGATCTAATCCAAATGTCCACAAATGCAGTGCTGATTTGCTCCACAGTTCACAGCTATCCATCACCCACAGTAAACATTTGAATCAACATGAACCAAATAAAAGAAGAGGAAACCCTGAGCTGTAAGTCAGCTGACACAGCAAGAGCCCAGGAAACATTTTGACCTTTAAAACTACTCAAACTCAGTAAACAATCTAATGCAAGACGGTGGTAAACATGCCTTCCATCTTTTTGGAATAAATATGCAGTTTAAGGTATTTTAACCTTCAGTGGATGTATGAAATGTAAATTAAAGCTGCTATATGTAACTTTTCTAACAATATATTTTTAACATATTTCTTCACTCTGTCACTAGATTGATGTTAGAGAAGTAATCTCTGAAAAAAACTAAAAAAAAATATTGTCCCCTTGCTTCTCCAGGTGGTAAATAAGCATTTCTAAAAAGAAAAAGTGACCCGCCATTTTCCAGCCAATAAAAACAAAGTTTGTAACCAGCCAATAAAAACCGAGCTTGAATTTGAATCAGCCAATAAAAACAGAGCTTGAATTTGAATTTTAACAGACCACAAGGGGGCAGAGCCATATATGGCTCTGAGGGGGAGGGATCAGAATGCTTTGCTTGTTGAAATTTTTTCTAAGTGCTGATGTTCTACAGAAACTGCAGACTTCACCTTTAATGCAAGGATTTTTGATCTGATGTTCTGACTGGAGCTGCAGAACAAACCTTAGCCAAGCAAAAAGCCGTGAGAGGCATCACGCCGTACTGGGAAAGAACTGCAATGGCCACCCCTTTAGGTTTTAAAATGTGGTCCTGGAACACAAAGACACAAAAACAATCCATCCACAAAGACTTCTTATTTCTTCCATAAACATGAACGCTCTAACCGATTTGATTGGACGTGGAGTTGCTGACCTTTATCTTGGACACCTCCATGGTGCATCCCAGTGAAATCATAGTGATGAACAAGACAATGATGGTAAAAATGTTGACGACTTTGTTCACGACGGGCGACAGAAAAGTTGTCGGAAGACTGCTAACGTTGACCGACGTCGTGTTGAACGAGAGGCCATCCTGTAGAGAAAACAGATCCGCTGCGTTGTCCATGATGGGAGCAGGACTGAAGGTTCTGGAACACAAACGGGGATCAGTCAAGCACAGGACTTTATTCTTTGATCAAATAATCAAAGCGTAGCGAGTATAAAGCAACTAAAGACGGTAACATCAGCAAACATTTAGATTATCGAGCAGGATAAAATCCGTAAAGAGAGCAGATCATCTTGCCGGCGCTGTAGTTAAGAATAGACAAACTTGCCGAACAGCTCGTCTCTGCAGTTCTCTTGCTGAGTGCCGTCAGCTCACACAGAGAGCAGATAACTGACGTTTTCACAGGTTAGCATGACTTTTCATTATCTAAGATCAGTGATTAGAACGGGTCCAGCCCTTGGCTTCAGAACACAGTATAGGTTTTATGGTCCCGAGAACGTGATAGTACTATACAGCTGTATGCAGACCTTCAATTATGTAACATAAAACATCTGAATCAATGTGACTTCCTCATTATAGACTTAACCAACCGCCCCCTTTCATAACAGAGTTTTACACTAAGATTGTCAAGAAGTAAGTAAGTAAGTAAGTAAGTAAACTTTATTTATATAGCACCTTTCACAGATATAAAATCACAAAGTGCTTTACAAAAGAAATGCACATAATAAAATCATACTAAAATTATACTAAAATTATACACTCTTAAAACATGCTATACAAAAAGGTTACACATGATAAACTCTAAAACCAATAAGTGCAATTAACCATAAGCCTGTTTGAAAAGATAAGTCTTAAGACTTCTCTTAAATGCATCAGTCGACTCGGAGCCGCGCATTGTTAGAGGGAGAGCGTTCCAGAGCCTCGGTGCCACCACCTGAAATGCTCTAGTGATGGAGTTCCATTTTAGTCTAACCTAAATATATACATATATATATCAGTGTTAATTTTGTCGACTAATTATTTTTGTCGACTAAATGTTTTCATTGATTTGTCGACTAAAATTAGACTAAAACAAAAAAAATTCTGATGACTAAGTAATGACTAAAACTAAATGATGTTTTAGTCACATGACTAAGACTAAAACTAAATTAAAAATAGCTGTCAAAATTAACACTGGATTCAAGTACTGCTTGTAGTTTTACTGTTAAAAGCAAGGTTAGACAAATAATGTTTGAAAAAAGTTTTATTTGTTGTTGTATGTTGCATATTAATATTAATATTATGGTTAAAACATTGTTTTGTTTTAGTAACTACAGAGAATTGATGAAAAGTTTTTACTATGTATAACTTAGTCGACTTAATTGACTGTAGATTTAGTCGACTAAATGTTTTCATTGATTTGTCAACTAAAATTAGACTAAAACAAAAAAAATTCTGATGACTAAGTAATGACTAAAACTAAATGATGTTTTAGTCACATGACTAAGACTAAAACTAAATTAAAAATAGCTGTCAAAATTAACACTGATATATATATATATATATATATATATATATATATATATATATATATATATATACAGTATATATATCAGAGTCAGAGTCAGAGAGTCTTTATTGTCATTTGCACCGCATGTGGTACATGAGATGAAAACGAGATTATGTACACGAGGTCCCAGTTACATCCAACAACAATGAAAGAGAAAAACAGTAATAACATCTAGAACTAACTAAGAAAAGCATCAACTAGTAATACACTAAGCCTAATATAGTGGGAATAAACAGCAGCACGAACATGAGTTTGTATGAGCAGATGGTCACAGATGAATACAGCAACAAGAAAACAGATCAGCATCAGCATGATGTGATATTTTGCAGTGTTTATTTTTTTATTTTATTTTTATTTATTCATGAGTCTAACAGCCTCAGGGTAGAAGCTGTTCCTCAGTCTAGTGGTTCTACATTTGATGCTCCTCAACCTCCGTCCTGAGGGGAGTGGGGCAAAGAGTGAGTGTGCTGGGTGAGTGAGGTCTTTCATGATGCAGGTGGCTCTTTTCCTGCATCTGGAGGTGTAAATGTCTGTGATGGTGGGGAGACTGACTCCAACAGACTTCTGTGCAGCCTTCACCACTCTCTGCAGAGCTTTCCTCTCTTCAACTGTGCAGCCTCCATGCCACACGTTGATGCTGGAGCACAGGATGCTCTCCACTGCACACCTGTATGTATATATATGTATATATGTATATATGTATGTATATATATGTATATATGTATATATGTATGTATATATATATATATGTATACAGGTACCCTCTAGTTACGTCAGGGATAGGGACCTACGTGTGTGACTTAGGTCGATTTTGTCGTACCTCGCGGACCAAAAACACATGCCTATCGTAGGTCCGCGTTTCTGACATAGGTCGCGGTTATACCGCTAACGGAGCGCCGCACACATATTTAATGGCATGAGACTGAACAAGCAGACATACTAAGGCCATAAACACGCACAGAACTGCACAAAAAAATAAAAAATATAATGTCTTACTTTGAGCCGGTGGCCCCGACTGCCAGGCGGACATTTGCGGCGAGCTCCCGGCCGCAGATGGATCCTCCGCGGCATGTCGGCTCGGTGTCTTCGCCTGTGTTAGCTGCTTTGTTAGCTGCTGTCGTTAGCATGTCGGGCGGCGTTGTGGCCGCCGATCGCGGGGCGATCCGCGGCTGCTCCTCCGGACCTGAGACGTCCACAGAGTTGACCGAGTGTTTCCAGCTCATTTATCCGTATGAGGCAACCCTGATCGGGCACACGGAGCCAGCTGACAGTAGCCTCCGGAGCTCCATTGACCGCAGTACANATATATACTATATATATATATATATATATATATATATATATTTCATTTCATTTATTCATTTATATAGCACTTTACACAACCACGGTGGTGGTGACCAAAGTGCTTAACAAAAAACAGTGCAGTACTTAAAAAGACAGATTAAAAATCAAGAAAAACACAACATAAAAGCAAAAATAAAACCAGAAATGTCACCACATATTTAATTACTAAAAGCCAGTTTGAATAAAAAAGTCTTAAGCTTTGATTTAAAAGGGCCAAGTTCAGTAATCTGGCGTAGCTCAAGTGGGAGTGTATTCCAGAGTCGAGGTGCGGCCGCAGAAAAGGCACGGTCACCCCAACGTTTATATTTTGTCCGTGGAACAGAGAGCAAGAGTTGGCTATCTGACCTCAGAGACCTGGAGCGGGCGGGGAAACTTAACAACTCCGTTATATAAGTAGGAGCGAGGCCATTCAGAGCTTTAAAAACAAATAATAAAAGTTTAAAATCTATCCTATATTATATATGTATATATATATATATATAAAGTCCTTCTCAAAAAATTAGCATATTGTGATAAAGGTCATTATTTTCCATAATGTAATGATAAAAATGAAACTTTCATATATTTTAGATTCATTGCACACCAACTGAAATATTTCAGGTCTTTTATTGTTTTAATACTGATGATTTTGGCATACAGCTCATGAAAACCCGAAATTCCTATCTCAAAAAATTTGCATATCATGAAAGGTTTCTCTAAACGAGCTATTAACCTAATCATCTGCAAAAGATTCCTGCGGCTTTTAAAAACTCCCAACCTGGTTCATTACTCAAAACCGCAATCATGGGTAAGACTGCCGACCTGACTGCTGTCCAGAAGGCCATCACTGCCACCCTCAAGCAAGAGGGTAAGACACAGAAAGACATTTCTGAACGAATAGGCTGTTCCAAGGGTGCTGTATCAAGGCACCTCAGTGGGAAGTCTGTGGGAAGGGAAAAGTGTGGCAGAAAACGTTGCACAAGAAGTGGTGACTAGACCCTGAGGAAGATTGTGGAGAAGGGCCGATTCCAGAGCCACCGTGCACAGGCGTGTGCAGGAAATGGGCTACAGGTGCCGCGTTCCCCAGGTCAAGCCACTTTTGAACCAGAAACAGCGGCAGAAGCGCCTGACCTGGGCTGCAGAGAAGCAGCACTGGACTGTTGCTCAGTGGTCCAAAGTACTTTTTTCGGATCAAAGCAAAGTTTGCATGTCATTTGGAAATCAAGGTGCCAGAGTCTGGAGGAAGACTGGGGAGAAGGAAATGCCAGAAGTCCAGTGTCAAGTACCCACAGTCAGTGATGGTCTGGGGTGCCATGTCAGCTGCTGGTGTTGGTCCACTGTGTTTTATCAAGGGCAGGGTCAATGCAGCTAGCTATCAGGAGATTTTGGAGCACTTCATGCTTCCATCTGCTGAAAAGCTTTATGGAGATGAAGATTTCATTTTTCAGCACGACCTGGCACCTGCTCACAGTGCCAAAACCACTGGTAAATGGTTTACTGACCATGGTATTACTGTGCTCAATTGGCCTGCCAACTCTCCTGACCTGAACCCCATAGAGAATCTGTGGGATATTGTGAAGAGAAAGTTGAGAGACGCAAGACCCAACACTCTGGATGAGCTTAAGGCCGCTATCGAAGCATCCTGGGCCTCCATAACACCTCAGCAGTGCCACAGGCTGATTGCCTCCATGCCACGCTGCATTGAAGCAGTCATTTCTGCAAAAGGATTCCCGACCAAGTATTGAGTGCATAACTGAACATAATTATTTGAAGGTTGACTTTTTTATATTAAAAACACTTTTCTTTTATTGGTCGGATGAAATATGCTGATTTTTTGAGATAGGAATTTTGGGTTTTCATGAGCTGTATGCCAGAATCATCAGTATTAATACAATAA
>JBBPBX010002991.1:63524-79439 GCA_038048925.1 Garcialebias charrua
TATATATATATATATATATATGGTGGGTAATCGTAAAACTTGTGTAGTCTTGTTAGCACTTTGAGTATGTGTTGTGAATAACTATTAGGTACTGTCACATCAGATTTTAGCCATATATGTATGGCATTTAATTCAATTAAATTCAAAAAGACTATTAATCCCAGAGGGAAATTAAATGCTGTAACTCTTCATCCTTGTTTCATTAAAGAGTTGTTCTAGATGCTGATGGCTGTGGCAGGAAGGATCTCTTGTAGTGGTCTGTCTTACAGCAGATCTGAACGAGCCTCTGACTGAAGACACTGTTGTTGTATAACAGTCTGATGACGAGGATGCTGAGGGTTGTCTATAATGTTCTTCATTTTATGAAGAATCCTTCTTTGTACAATCATCTCCAAATGTTTTAGATGAGTCCCCAGAACTGAACCAGCCTTCTTTATGAGCTTGTTGATCTTTTTTAAGTCACTTGCTCTGGTGCTGCTACCCTAGTAGATGATGGCAGAAGAGATAACACTCTCTACAACCGACTTATAGAAGATATGTAGCATCTTGCTGCAAACACTGAAGGACTTCAGCTTCATCAAGAAGTACAGTCTGCTCTGTCCTTTCTTGTAGACGCTTTACTGTTGCATCTCCAGTCCAGTTTGTTGTCCAAGTGAACCCCAAGGTATTTTTACTTCACCACCTCCACTTCTTCTCCCATGATGGAAATAGAGATGATTGTTTCCACACCATGCCACAAAGTGGTCCACCAGTTCTTTGTAGTCAGCTTCTTGTCCGACATCAGAGTCATCTGAATATTTCTGCAGATGACAGGAGTCTGTTTTGTACTGTAAATCTGAGGTGTACAGAGTGAAAAGGAATGGTGAGAGTACAGTCCCCTGTGGTGCTCCTGAGCTCCTAACCACCTGGTCAGACACACACAACCCTTTGATCTCACAATCTGTGGTCTGTTGTCAGGTAGTCTTTGATCCAGGTGAATGTTGAGGCCTCCACCTGAGTTTAAAGGAGTTTCTGACAAAGCAGATCAGGCTGGATTGTGTTAATGCACTGGAGAAATCAAAGAACATGACTCTCACAGTGCGGTCTGCCTTTTCTAGGTGACAGTGAGTTTGCTGAAGCAGGTGTATGATGGCATCTTCAAGTCCACGCCGATCACCAAACTGCAGTGGGTCCTGATATGTGGTCAGAAATCTTGGAGTGGAGTTTGATTCCAACTTAAAGCTTGATAAACAGATCAGTTCTGTTGTCAAAACCAGCTTCTTTCAGCTCCGTCTGCTCTCTAAAGTAAAGGAACTCCTCAGCCGTAATGATCTGAAGAAGGCCATCCATGCCTTTGTGAGCTCCAGACTTGATTATTGTAACACTTTGTATGTTGGAATTAATCAATCCTCCATCTCCTGTTTACAACTTGTACAGAATTCTGCCGCGCGCTTTTTGACTAACACACGAAAATGTGAACACATCACTCCTGTCCTGTCCTCTCTACACTGGCTCCTGGTTCAGTTCAGGATACAGTTCAAGCTGCTGCTGTTTGTTTTCAAAGCTCTGAATGGACTCGCACCTCTCTACATCTCAGAACTTTTGAAAGTCCATCAGCCCAGCAGAGCTTTACGATCTGCCAGTCAACACCTGCTGGAGGTGCCTCGCTCGAGGTACAAACAATGGGGAGACCGGTCCTTTTCTATTGCTGGCCCAACAGTCTCTCCTTTGAGCTGCGTGTCACCTCTGACCAGACTCTGTTCAAAACCAGACTGAAGACCCACTTGTTTAAAAAAGCTTTCAGTCTGTAACTTTTATTACTTTTGGTATTTTAGTATTAAGCATTTTTATTTCCACTGCCTCCTTTTATTGCTGCTGTTTCACTGATTTATTGTACCGGTACCTGTTTTTATCTTTTCTATCCTGTTAAGCACATTGGTCAATGCAAGGCATTGTAGGAAGGTGCTATACAAATAAAGTTTATCATTATTATTATTATTATTATTATTATATCATGTGCTTGTTTGTTTAGTCAGGTGGACATCTAGAACCTTCATGATGTGGGATGTCAGGGCAACAGGTCTATAGTCATTGATATGGGCTTCAGCTTACAGTCGCCTCAGCTGGAAAAAACAGGATTTAACGATCATATTTACATGGGTGTTGAGTTTGATGGGATACATACACATATTTTTTTACATACATGTGCACACATGTACACACATATATACATACATATAATACATACATACCTACACACGTACACATTTTTTTTCTCTCAGTGGAAGGCAGATGCGTCCTCGTCCCTGCTTTGCTCTTTGTTTTTGTGAACCTTTTTCAGAGCCCCTTTCTCGCTAGCCTGGTTAAAACCAGACCCTTGTCCTTCACTTCGCTTTGTACTAGGGTCTGGGATTTCTCCCATAGACAACGATTTCTCCGGTCGATTTTTGACCGGACCAATCAGAGAACAGAAGGCGGATTACCGGACCAATCAGAGAACAGAAGGCGGAGTTTTGAACGACGTCGACTGACGTCGTCAGTTAAAATGGCTGCCGCCACGAAGGAATTTTCATGAAAACAAGGTAAAAAACTATTATTTCTTTGCTGAGAAAAAATATATTTCATAGCTGACGTTATATCAGAAGTGTTCCTGAGCTTAACAGTTCCTAAATCAATTCACGAAATGGTCAAATCTGCTGGATTTAAATTGTTTCGGTTTGACATTTTCCAAACAGCCTCGGGTGCGCTACGAAAATAAATGATAAAAAATCGAATTTTATCTCAAATGTTTCATCTAGGCCAACAGTCAGTAAATTAGAGCCATATAATTACACACTGGTAGCAGAAAAAATATCCACCGAGTGGTTTCTGAGCTATTTATCTGATAGCCTGGACCTCGCCAGGCTAAACTAACAAAACTCCGCCTTCTGTTCTCTGATTGGTCCGGTAATCCGCCTTCTGTTCTCTGATTGGTCCGGTCAAAAATCGACCGGAGAAATCGTTTTCTATGGGAGAAATCCCAGACCCTAGTACAAAGCGAAGTGAAGGACAAGGGTCTGGTTTTAACCAGGCTACTTTCTCGCATACTTTCTGAATTGTTGATATCCGAATCTGAACCTGGCCTTGAAAGGCGGACTATCTGAAATTTCTTCTTGGTTGTTATGGAAACAAAGACGCTCTGTCCCCCTCCCCACCCCCTCCCTTCCCCAAGGTCATACATCTGTGACAGAGCTCCCCACCCCCTCCCTTCCCCAAGGTCATAGATCTGTGACAGAGCTCAACTGAGCTGGCTGATAAACAAACACCTATAATCAGGACTATGGCTGCGGGGGTGGACTGTGCTGTGTTTCAACCTTCCCTCAAAATCAGTGGCTCCCCTGGCCTCCTTTGCCTCACCTGAGGCAGCAACCTAGGAGATGTGAAGATGCCAAGGGCTGTGTCACTTACCTGGCAGATGTGCTAGGACCCCCACCCCCTACCCACTCCGCACACAAGTGTATTATGTCTATTTATGTTGCTTTGCTGTGGTGAATTTTTTTCATGCTCAAACTGTGCCCTGTCAAGGACCATAGTGATTGGTGAGAGACCAATTTTTTTAAACCTCTCTACTTATGTTTTCTTCCCTTTTTCTTATCTAAGCAACAAGGGCAGTGCATCTTAGAAGCTGCAGCCCCCTGTACACTTCTGTCCATCTTTAGGACGGCTGTACGGAAAGTAATTTCATTGTACTTCACTGTGCAAGGATAATAAAAACATTCTGATTCTGATGTACACACATACTGTACCTGAAGCAAAATAAGAAGCATTTGCTGGATTTTTTTCTTCTTCTCCAAACTCTTATGTTTCAGCTTCATTACAAAACCACCTCCTCCCTGCAGGCGTGCACACACATGCTGGGTGCAAATTATTAGCACAATTTTAAAATTTTCTTTCATGCTTTTGAGAAACAAGAATATATACTTTAAAACTAAGAATCCTGTGAAAATATGAAGCCATTAGAGACTGATTCCTGCACTGAAGGTGTGAATTGCACACCTGTTTGAAGAGGTCAGCCTGCACAGGAACGTAAACTCTACAGTGATTTCTCTAGACAAAAACACTTGTCCCTGTTTGTAGTTTACACCTGTCAGATAAATGGTAAATGGACTGTACTTGTATCTTCGGTACTCAAAGCGCTTTACATTACAATCCGTGCCTCGTTTACCCATTCATACAGCACTCTAATGTAATCTATATAAAGCTTATCTGAATCTGTAGAGACTAATCAGAGCTTTATCACATTCATACACCAATGGGACACACATCAGAGGCAATGAGGGGTTCAGTGTCTTGCCCAGGGACACTGCTGGTGGAACCAAACCCCCAATTCTCCCGTTGGAGGACGACTGCTCTAGCCACCCAGCCACAGGTAGTTCCTTTGTTTGACCTACCTGCTGGGACAAAGGCTTTGTCTCCTCTTCTGTAGGATTCCTGGGTTTCTCTGCCACACTCACTCTCTCCACAGCTGCGCCAATCAACCAACTCTCAACACCTGCCACTGACTGGGAAGAACTGCTCTGCTGAGCATAAAAGCTTCAGTCAGACGTTCTCCTGGCGCTGGGTTGTTTTCTGCCATTTGGTAATTGATGGACAGCCAACTAACCTGTTTCCAGACAGCAAGTTACTAACCTCTTGTGATCTCCTGCAGTGACTTCTGAGTCCTGTTCGTTTGAGTCTTTCCTAAGACCTCCTTGATCTTCGTGGCTCACCTATGGATCGATATCGTCCCTTCAACTGCCAAACTAGTACTGTACTGGAAAACCAACAACGCTTAGACCTGCTCCGATCTGCTCCTCTCTCCTCTGTTACTCACCTCCTTCGGATCTTCAGCTCCTTTAAGGAAACCCATGACCTTGTTTACTTCTCCCGTCTGGCTTCATCTTATGATACTCATCTTGTCCCCTTTCCCTTCCAGCATCGAAGCTGCTTCATCTGTAAATAAAATCACTTACCTTTTGGCCTCCGTCTTCTTCTCAGCCTGCTAACTTGGGGTTGATTAAACATGATACATTCTGCTGACTTAAATCTTGTCCTAAAGACTTGTCAGTAAATCTCATCCTGAATGCAAAATTCAACCTTTATTTATGCAGGTTAATCCCATTGAGCCTCTAAGACTCATTTACAAGAGAGACCTGACCCAGCATTCGTTCATGCATGAACGGGTGCTGAGGAAACTGCTCCAGACCCTGAACAGTGCAACACGCCCTGCATGTCACTGGACTATGGAAGCCCATTTCCGCCAGTCTATTAAAAAAAAAATAGCAGAAATTATCTCAAAATTTTGAGATAGTATCTCAAAAAAATGAGATAGTATCTCAAAAAAATGAGATAGTATAGTATCTCAAAATTTTGAGATAGTATCTCAAAATCTTGAGATTGGCAAACAACGAAATTGGTGCATTACCGCCACCGACTAGCCTGGCCCTCGCCATTCCTACGCAGCTCCGCTCAATTCTCATTTCCCTTCACTGCTGGGTCTGGCATTTCTCCCATCCACAAGGATGTCTCCGGTAGGTTTTGACCGGACCAATCAGAGAACAGAAGGCGGAGTTTTGAACGACGTCGACTGACGTCGTCATTCAAAATGGCTGCCGCCACGAAGGAATTTTCAATAAAACAAGGTAAAAAACTATTATTTCTCTGCTGAGAAAAAATAGATTTCATAGCTGACGTTATATCAGAAGTGTTCCTGAGCAATCAGAGAGCAGAAGGCGGAGTTTTGAACGATGTCGACTGACGTCGTCATTCAAAATGGCTGCCGCCACGAACGAATTTTCATCAAAACAAGGTAAAAAACTATTATTTCTCTGCTGAGAAAAAATATAGTTCATAGCTGACGTTATATCAGAAGTGTTCCTGAGCTTAACAGTTCCTAAATCAATTCACGAAATGGTCAAATCTGCTGGATATTAAATAGTTTCGGTTTGATATTTTCCAAACAGCCTCGGGTGCGCTACGAAAATAAATGATAAAAAATCGAATTTTATCTCAAATGTTTCATCTAGGCCAACAGTCAGTAAATTAAAGACATATAATTACACACTGGTGGCAGAAAAAATATCCACCGAGTGGTTTCTGAGCAATTTATCTGATAGCCTGGACCTCGTCAGGCTAAACTAACAAAACTCTGCCTCCTGTTCTCTGATTGGTCCATTCAAAAATCTCCAGGAGAAATCGTTGTCTATGGCAGAGATGCCAGACCCTAGTCCAAAGCGAAGTGAAGGACATGGGTCTGGTATCAACCAGGCTAGCCACCGACTGGAGTGTGGACCAGAACGTCACTCAAGGATTAAAATCCATCATAACTGTGTTAATTTAAGATAATGAAATATTATCCGATACATTTTACTTTGAGTTATTTCTAAATAAATCAACTAAATCTAGTTTTACTTTATGCTGGTGAAGATTCTCAGTCGTCCAGGACATGATAAAATCAAAAAAGGCGTTCAATACAGGAGTCCAATACAAGTCCAGTTGATCCTGTATTGAACGCCTTTTTTGATTTTAGTTTTACTTTAATTCTATTTAAATTTTGAATCAGATGTTGTCTTCCTCATAAGTTTGGCAACGTAACATTACATGTTCTATTGTCTCATCAGCTTCACAATATTCACATTTACCATTATGGTTCCCTAAAAATAAAACGAGTAATTGTAGGTTCTGTTATCTCCTTTGGTTCTAAATGGAATGTTGAGTTTTGTTGTTCATCTTTCTCCTTCCAGTCTGTTCTTGAACTTTTTTTCACAGCTTCAGCATAGCTGATATTGTCTTCATTTGCTCCACTTTAATGGCCTTTTTTCTAACTTCACATCCCCAAAAGTCACTTCATGCTGTCCTCCACAATTACAACATTTATGTTGAGCATTCTCACCACACTCCTCACATCTATGATCACCACCACATCTTGGACACCTTACACAGTGAGTTCATATCTTTGACACTTAAAACACCGGAGTGGCCTAACTGGAAAGCTTATGAACCCTATCTTAACCTTCTCTGGAAGTACATTATTTTGAAATTCTATCATGATAGACAGGCTTTCAACTCTTTCTTCATTTATTGTTCTCTGCAATTTTTTTTTATCTGACTCACCTCTACACCTTGAATGCTCGTCTTTTTAAGCTTTTCGGTCTTCATTTACAGGTATTCCTGTTATCACGCTCCTCGTTACTTTCTCCTCTCCTAAAATCCTGTTCTCTCTCACCGTTTTTCTACAGATACTTTCAATATTCAAAGCTTTGTTTTCCTGTTCTTCTGTTTTACAAATTATCAGCACACTCTCATCTCTAAGGGGTTTGCAAAATAAATATCTACAATCTTCTTTTTTGAGTTCTCTTCACAGTAAAAAAAAAATCCGTAAAAAAACGGAAAATGTCCTGGTAATTTTCTGCCAGTACATTCTCCGTTTTTTTTACAGATATTTCCGTAAACCCTAAAACGGATTTTTCCTGTAATTTAACAGTTTTTTAATGTATAATTTACATAAATTTCTGTTAATCTAGGGTGCCAGGTAAATGGAGTCCTCTTTTGCGCTTCTTCTCAAAGGTTCTTGTTCCCAGGGTGCTTTGCGCAAAAAAATAATAATGGAGAAACCCCTGTAAAAAATGATAACGGAAAATTCCTTCACACTTCCACTGTACATTTACCTGTTTTTTAACGATTTTTTTTTTTTACAGTGTAGTGCTATTATAAATAGTGGGGAGTGGTGGCGCAGAGGTTAAGAAGGTGCGCTTGTGATCGGAAGGTCGCCGGTTCAAGCCCCGGTACCGACAACATCAAAGATGTGGGTGGGATAAGTGATAAGTGAAGTGGTCACACCTATCTCCACCCTCATCTGCCCCACTCTGGGCCCTTGAGCAAGGCCCTTAACCCACATCTGCTCCCCTGGGAACCCTAGATATCAGCTCTCTGCTCCACACAGAGGGCTGTGGTTGCTCGGTGGTCTGTGGTTGTGTCAGGAAGGGCATCCGGCGTAAAAACAACTGCCAAATCTTCATGCGACTAGATCGCTGTGGTGACCCCTAACGCAGGGAAAAAGCCGAAAGAAGAAAAAAAAAAAAAAAAATATTAAATAATATATAAATGTATTTATTTTTTATTTATTTCAGAATTACCGTATTTTCCAGCGTATAAGTTGCAGATTTTTTTTTTGCATAGATTTGTCATTCCTGCGACTTCTATGCCGAAGTGACTTCTATGTTTAAAAAAATATATATATATATATTCATAACGCAATTTTTGACTGACGCTTTAAAGGTCCACCGACATGATTTTTTTACTATTCATAAAATTGCTCAAAATATATATATATTATCATTTAAATATGTTGTTTTATGCAAACAAAATGATAAATCGCTTTAATCTTGCTTTAAAAGTGATTTTGAACTTCAAGCCGTGTTTAATCATGGGAAATCCAATTACACACGAATGCACCATCTGTGATGTCACACTGGGCAGAGAGCTCAGGTCTCTTTAATAGTGGACCATTTAAAACCCGACAAATTTATCAATCTACAGTATGTGAAGATTTGAGCTATTTGTCTTCACTTTGGGAAGCAGAAAATAGTTTGGGTGATGGAACAAGAAACAACAGGATCTAATTTAGGTCTGATGCTGTATCAGACTTACCTTCATGTCGAGCTGCTCATACCTACGCACTGTGACAAGCCCAGAGCTCTGCCCGGTGTGACATCACAGATGGTGCGTTCGGGTGTAATCAGATTTCCCATGATTAAACACGGCTTGAAGTTCAAAATCACTTTTAAAGCAAAATTAAAGTGATTTATCATTTAGTTTGCATAAAGGAACATATTTAAATGATAAAATATATATATTTTGAGCAATTTTATGAATAGTAAAAAAAAATCATGTTGGTGGACCTTTAAATTTTGAAGAACTGCAACAGCGAGTCCTCCCATGCACGCTCGCTTCACTCAGCTGGTGTAGGCAGAGGAACGCTGGAGAGCTAGCTGCGATGGATGGATGGATGAAAGGCGCCACAACGCCCAGGGGAAATTAAGCTGTTTTTACCATTAAATAAACGCATAATAAATGCAACAGTTCAGCGGTGACGCATAACGGATGTGACTTATCCATCCATCCATTATCTTTACCTGCTTCTTCCATTTTGGGTCAAGGGGGTCGCCAAAGCCCATGTCCAGCAATCACAGTGTGAGGGGCAGGGTTCACCCTGGACAGGTCTCCAGTCCATCATAGGGACACAGACAAATGAGACAAACAACCATTCACTCTCTCACTCACACCTAGAGACAATTTAGAGTTACCAATCAGCCTAACATGCATGTTTTTGGTCTGTGGGAGGAAACAGGAGTACACGGAGAAAATTTACACATGCACAGAGAGAACATGCAAACTCCACCCACACTGAAAAAAATAGAATTGAGGGGTCTTTGATTTTGCACAAACAAAATAAGTCAATACTACACAACAGTCATGTCTCTTGTATTTACACAATAGAATAAAGAACCATTTACTTAATTATCAACAATAATGAAACTACTAATTTTTCTTATGTTGGTTTAACATAATTATATTAGATTACTAAAATCATTGTAATCATGTTTTATCATCACCGGAAATGATGCAATACATCAAAAGACTCTATCAAGCATGATTGGACAATAAAAAGAGCTGTCTTTTGAATCTTAACCAATCAGAAGCCAAACAAGATCATAGCCGCCCAGTTTCTTCTGACTACTCAGCGACAAGAACAGTTTCAAGACAAATCTTTGGAGGAACACCGATTACCGGTAGGTAAGTGATCTCAAAAAAATGTTTTATAGTTGAAAATGTTTCCACACGATTATTGTGCTGTATGAAAACTCATCGTTAAACTGTCTGCGTTAAACTGTCTGCATGTTGTTCTTTGGTTTTCACATTGCTAGCTATTCAACCGAATTATTACCAGAGTATTTTTTTATTTTTATTTTTTTACCAGAGCAATACTACCGGAGTATTTATTATTTTATTTTATTTTTTTACCAGAGCAACCAAATTACTACCGGAGTAAATGTTTTTTTTTGTTTGTTTTTTTACCAGAGCAACCCAATTACTACTGGAGTAAATAATTTTTTCTCTAAACTCTTAAAAATACATAATTTTTTCAATAGCTTTAGGTAAGACTCAATGTAAAGTGTTTACAAATTTGGGTTATAGAACAGATGTAAATTATTTATGGCTTCTAATTGCTTTTTTATTAATTTTTGTAAGCCAAGAAGATTTAGTTATTTTTAATGTTTATGTTTATGTTTATGTTTATTAAATTTGTTCATTTTTTTACAAAAGAAACAATACAAGGCAATCTCATAATGATAGTGTACAAAATTAGGTTTGTAATGTTCCTTCCCAACTTTAGCATCCATGAATTTTATGCTGATGGCAGAAATTTGTCAGGACATTGAGTTTTGGTACTCTGGTGAAGAGCTTCGTTTTTTGTATGTAAAGTTACCTGCTGGATTATCTCACTATCTATCTATCTCACTCAAGGTTATCTTTGTGTCTTACAGGTTTAGGTGGTGCTGCTGGTAATGTGGAGTGTAGGGGTGCTCTGAAAAAGTATCAAGTAGGTCCAAGCTTTTGCATCAATACAAATTAAAACATCCCCATTTTGGACGTCTTAAACACTTTCCATGTACATACCTGCATTTGTATTTGCATACAGGAGACATGAAGTTGTTCGTGATGCACTGACCGTGGAGGCTTTCATGACAAGATGGCCTGGTCTACATTCAAGAGGTATGGCCTGACTCATAAATGTTTTTTGGATGCAGTGTTAATCTAAGATGTCTATAGGCACATTTACTTCACTGTTCACTTTGGCAACAGGAGTGATTGTGGCCTTCTTCCAGATGTTGAACATTTGAAGCTCAGTCCTTTGTGCTCATTTTTTCAGATAAACGCTGAGTTTAAGAGAATTACCACCATACCACTTCAAAGTTCTTCTCTCAACTGGATCTCCACTTTGACAACCTGATGAAGCTGTTCAAAAGAAGAGGACAGCTTGGACAAAAGCTTAGTCAAACTGAAAAGTTACATTTCACTGATTTAATGTCATGTTGATTACATGTTCAAAATGTTTTTAGAAATCTTACATACTTTTCTAAATCATTTTATCTTTTATATTAATATGTAAAAGAGCAACTTTTAAGCTGTAGTATTTCCCCTGTACAAAAATGTTTTTTAAACATTTGTTTAGACTATCACTATGTTATTACATAGTAATCAGTAAGACGTGTGACAAATAACTGGTGAAAAAATTAGAAATGTTCATTTAAATAAAGCTTAATTGTTCAGCAGCACTCGCATTCTTTGTCTTTCTTGTCAAAGATCAGTTTCTTTTTTAGTTCTTCTTTTACATTAGAATGGTACCGGTATATAGATAACTTTACAAAATTACCGGGGTACCGGTAAGTAGGATTTAAAGCTGTAACATGTGTTCCATTAACATGATAGCATCATGTTTGCATAACACAATTCCATTGAGTAATACTGGCAATCAAAAATAAGCTGGTGTTATTCATTATATTATTGTTGCTGAAACATAAAAAACATTCTTGATAATACATAATATATTTACATTATAGTAACAGATAAAATGTTTTTAATTTCAACTTAATATTTTAAAGTAATCTTATGTAAATAAAATATGTTGATTTGACAAGCTATAACTGTTTGAGGGAAAAAGGGAAAATATGTCAGTTTTATTTATTCACATTGTGTGGGACGGATGTACACAACAAAATTAAGTAAGTTGAACAGCTTTTTTCTTTCAGTGCAGAAAGGTCCCCCCAGACTGGGATTTGAACCAGAGTAACCTGCTCACTGAGAGACAGCAGCTCTATGTTGCGCCACCGTGCTGCCCGCCGAAGTAACTTATACGCCGGAAAATATGGTACTTTAAATTCCTCTTTAACGATCTTCTTTCGGCCTACAGGTGTCCCTTCATCTGAATTGTTTTCTTCCAAAGTTTTTTACTTACCCGTGTCCCTACCAATTCATTTTCTCACCCAATTTTTCCTCTCCCTCTTCCATTTCCACTAACAACCGTCCGGAGTCCAGTCATTCAAATCCATATCCTCATCATCTTCTTCTACTTGAGCTGCCATTCTGGTCCAGTTACAAACCAGTTTATGCCTAAGCTTGTTTCTTTTCGTCCGACACTCCCTTCTTCAATGAAAAATCAGCCACTTCCAAATGTTTGTCGCACGTCAGCCATCCAACCTCACCCTCTCTTCTGTGCTGCTCCACCTGCTCAGAACCTCTCGACACCCACGCTGGACTCTGACCGCAGCACCTTCAGTTGTAGACTGAGACCATCGAGGTGCTCCACAGAACAACACAGGAGCTCCTTCCTCCCTGTGATTATCAAACTTTTCAACTCCTCCCCCTTTCTGCACATAGGACAATTAAATTAATCCTGCACCACAACAAACACTTCAATGTTTCCGTCAGCACCTCACCTGTTTTGGATCTTAATTGTTGGTATTTTTATATTCTCTGTTTTTATATTCTGTTTGTCTTTTGTGGTTCCTTGTGCATGTTCATTCATATTGAAACCCTGGCACAACAATTTCCTCCAGGATCAATAAAGATCTTAATGAGCTGTGCAAAAGTGCCATCTACAGTAGTGCACCTACATGTTGTGCAACTCCCAGGAGAGTTTGATTTTAATCCTGCTGTGACTCTTGGGTCAAAAATACCGGATGAGGCCTCAGTTCTTGGGTCTAACGACCCACGAGGCCTCAGTTAATATTGAGACAGGTCATTTTGACCTGAGGGCAATAGGAGGGAGAAAACTTAAAATAATTAAGAATAAGAGTCTGACTTTAATCCAAAAACAGTTGTGTGTTCTTGTGTGTACACTGATCAAAATAGATGAATGGACTGATAGATGGATGGATGAATGACGGATGGATAACAAATGGATGGATGGATGAATAGATGATGGATGGATGACGGATGGACAAATGGTTAGATGGATGAATGGATGGATGGACGGACAGACAGATGGACTGGTGGATGGATAGATGGATGGATGGACATATGGACAAATGGTTTGATGGATGGATGGACAGAGGGATGGATGGATGGACGGACAGATGGATGGATGGATGACGGATGGACAGATGGTTAGATGGATGAATGGATGGATGAACAGACAGATGGACTGATGGATGGATGGACAGATGGACAAATGGTGGGATGGATGAATGGATGGATGGATGGACAGATGGATGGATGGATGGGCGGATGGATGGATGATGGCAGATGGAAAAATGGTTAGATGGATGAATGGATGGATGGACAGATGGATGGATAGATGATGGATGGACAGATGGTTGGATGGATGGATGGACAGACAGAGGGATGGATGGCTGGACAGATGGATGGATGGACAGATGGATGCTTCTCTGCAGGTGAGGACTGGCAACATCACTAAATTGTTCATTTGATTTCCTGTTAGACAAAAATCAACATGTGGCCTGTGGGCCACATCTGGTCAATGAGGTCATTCTTCTTGGCCGGTCAAACAGGGGTGTGTGTTTATAGGTGTGCCCTAATCCCTATTCTCACTGGATTAGTTTTACCGAGGGACCACATGGAGATTGTCTGTGTTGTTAATCCCGAGCGAATCGGCCATGTCAGTAATTAGTAAAGTAAAAATTCAGCCGCAAATTACCTACTACATTTTGCTGAACTCTGAGGTCCTGTAATAAAACTGATCCATGTGAATAGTCATCTCTGTGATTTGGACAGAAATGGGCAGGATCAGATGTGTAATTAGGCGTTTTTTTGTTTTCTGGGCACATTTTTTTATTTATTTTGGCTGCACTGGAGTGCATAAATAACCTTTTGTGTCCTGGACCAGCCTATCGACCCGTAACGGTCACCCCCAAAAAAGAAGAAGCTGAAGAGAAGGAGCAAAGCCATTTACAAATGGTGGCTCACATCATGCATTGCTCTGTGCAGTAAGCATAATCTGGTTGTAGACTACTATACAGCTAGTGCTGGCAGGAACACAGCACCGAGCCGTGGCCGTAGCCATCTTGAACACACAAGTGGATGTTACACAATACGAAGCACATTAACATCATATCCGGAAGACGTCCGTAAATTTCAGCTAAATCTCAGACTTTGGTTATCCCTTACAAATGCACCACGTAAAACGCAGACATTGGGGAGTACTTTATGTCTTATATGCATGGGCGTAGCCAGAATTTTATGAGGAGCGGTTCCTTTAAAATAAATGTGGACCTTGTAAGATGAACACGCCTCAGTAGCTCAGTGGAAACGCGTTGGATTGCCATTCCAAACCTTATGGGTTCAATTCCCACATGGTACAACGTTTTTATTTATTTATTATTCATTCCAGATAAAAAAAAAACACAAGAAAACTATTTACAAAACAACAAGAAATAAAACAATACATGAAATGAAAGGAAGCAGAAGAAGAAAATAATCTTATTATATATGCCCCTTCTCAAACAAATTTTTTTTTTCAAACACTCAATCCAAACAACTTATTTTACGTTTGTCTTTTATTGGATAAAAAAAGGAGTTAATATGCCTGTGGTTAACACATTCTTCTTTTTTTATCCAATAAAAGACAAACTCATTCCTGGCACCGCACCAGCAACGTGCTGATAATTAATAAATCAGTGTCCGGAATAGTATATGTTTTACTCAAAGTATGTGATTCAAATGACTCAGACATCAGTGGACAGTAGCGATTATCTACTCAGTAGCATTATTCAAACCTCACTAATAGGCACTATTCTTCTTTCTCTCAAGTCCATTACACTTACCGGTACACTTGTATATATCCAACCTTAAACTATGCATAAATGAAAGTATTTTAATTTCTGACCAAGTTTCTGTTGTACTCCCACACACACTTGTTTAGATTTCACACATTATACATGACAGTAATGTGTTTGATCTGTCGTTGGTGCAAGTCAGATATGTCTGGAGGTATGGGATGCTTTAAAGGCGCATTTAAGAGATCAAGTTACATCATTCGAAGAAGAAAAAAAATACTCCAATCAAATATGAAAATTAGAGCAGCAGGGAAGAGCTGAGACTTCAGACAAAACTCAAATATTTTATAGCAGAAATGCTTCATATAAACATAATACACAAATGGCTAAACTTCTAGCTATTAAAATACAAAGCTCAAGAGAAACATAAATTATTGGATGGTTCTGAATTGATGGTTGACATTTTATGTCAGACCAGAAGGCAATCAATGACAAGTTTGCTTTAAACTGTATGCCTCTGAATGTTTGGAAAAGTATTGTGGAAACATTTCTGGATGAGCTCAATATGCCATGCACGTCTCATGGCTTGAACAGTTTGAGACTCCTGTTGCACAAGAGGAAGCTTCAGCTGCAGTAATATCAGTGCGGTCAGGAAAAGCTCCTGGTTCTGATGGGTCTCCATCAGATGTTTTGAAGAAATTCTCTGCAGAATTGAACAATTTTTATTCCAGGTGTTCTTGGGTTCATTTGACTCGAGAACACTCCCTTCCTCATACAATCAGGCCTGTGTCTCACTCTTGCTTAAAAAAAAAAATCTCTAGAACAGGGGTGTGAATGTGTGGCTCATGGGCCATTTGAAGCCCTTGGAGTGAGTTTGTGGGGCCTGAGACAGATGGGTGAAATTTTGTCCAGTGGGCTTAAAAGTGAATGCGGATCGAAACATTATAGCAAATTTTAACTGTGAAATCCTGATCATGCAGAATACAGCACCTAAGACTGAAGAAGTCTTTCGGATGAAAGACGAAACGTTTATTTTTATTTTTTGCTTTGCTTTGTTTTGTTTTTTGAATGTCCAGAGGACCAGACATAACTTTTTTGGATTTAACTGCGATAGTAAAAA
>JBBPBX010002992.1:0-53669 GCA_038048925.1 Garcialebias charrua
GACTAAAACACGACCTCCAGCCAAGTCGTTACCCATAATCATGGAGATGCCTTTTATAGGAAAGTTTGGACGCAGTCCTACCACAGCGTCTCCTGAACACAACTCTGACTGAACCACGATCCTACATAAAGGAACATTAACTTCCTGCATGTTAAAACCACAAATGGGAACTCCAGCTTCCATCTCAATAACTTCATCTCGAGGTAAAATATTGTCCAAAATGAATGACTGTGAAGCGGCTGTGTCTCTGAGTATTTTAACAGGTATCATCCTTCCTGATGGAGATGTAGATATAAACCCTTCCATTATAAAAGGTTTGAATCCATCACGTTCACAGGTTTCTGTCGCAGATGAAAATGACTGATCTAGCCTTTTAACTGCAGCTACAGGTTTTGGTTCTTTTCTATGTAACTTAGGACAGGTTCTAGTTACATGCCCTTCCTGTTTGCAGTAGTAACATCTTACTGGTTCTTTCACATCACTTTCACGTCGTTCTGCAGTTACATCACGGTCTCTGTGAGGAACAACAGGCCCTCTAAATTTACCATTACCATTGGATCTGTATCTAAAAGGTTGAGAGGAATCAAAACTGGTCTTAACATGACTAGGGCTTCGAGTTTTATCAAAGCTTGAACGTTCAAAGTGTATTTTATGCGTCAGCATGTACTCATCCACTAAGATTGCAGCTTTAGAAACGTCAGACACTTTATGTTCATTTAAATACGTGGTTACTCGGTCTGGTAAATTTAATTTGAAATCTTCCAACAATATTAGCTGCTTCAGCTGGTCAAAATCAGTCACTGCACTCGCAGTACACCAGCGATCAAAAAGTAGTTCCTTTTCCCTGACATAATCAGCATAAGACTGATTATCTACTTTCTTACATTTTCTAAACTTCTGCCGGTATGCTTCCGGAACTAGCTCATATGCACGCAGGATTGCTTCTTTCACGTTAGCATAGACACCACTATCAAGTGCAGAAAGAGATGCATAGGCATCTTGTGCTTTTCCTTTTAACACGCTCTGTAACAATATGGGCCAAACAGTTTCTGGCCACTTCAAAGTACTTGCTGCTCTTTCAAACATGATAAAATACTTATCAACGTCTTTTTCATTGAACGGAGGTACTAAAGAAACATTTCTACTCACGTCAAATTCTCGAACAGGAAACGGAGCAGATCCACGTTCCAGCTCTTTCATACGTATTTCAAAGTCAAAGTCAAAGTCAAGTCAAAGTCAAAGTCAAAAGTCAAAGTCAAAGTCAAAGTCAAAGTCAAAGTCAAAAGTCAAAGTCAAAGTCAAAGTCAAAGTCAAAGTCAAAGTCAAAGTCAACTTTATTGTCAGATCTGCAATATGTACAGTGCAGGACATACACAGGACCGAAATTGCGTTTCTCTCAGTCCCTCGGTGCAACAGTAAACATCTAAACATTGAAACACTGAAACATATAATAATAGACATAAGCATAAAATAGTAAAACTAACACTGTCCTGAGTTTTTTTTGCATAGTGGTATAAAAAAAGAGTATAAAAAGTATAACTAAAATAAACTAAAGGTTTCTAGCATTGACATTTGCAAAGTGGCAAAGCAGCGTATGAGTCAATGTACACAGTATATGTATGAGGTAGTAGTTGATGTTGTTGTAGAGGCAAAAAGTGGCATATGCAGTAAGGCACATTGGGCATCCCTAAATAAGACCGTTCAGAGCACACTGTATATGTACCAGCAGTGGTGTAGATATTAGAGTAGTGTAAATAAATGTAAACAGTAGTAATTACATGTAAGCAGTAGTAATAAAAGTAAACAGTATTAATAAATGTAAACAGAGAATGTAAACAGTATTATGATTATAGGCAGTGATGTAATACAGACATTAGTGCAAGTATGAGAAGTAGTGCAAACTGTATGAGCACATGACCGAGAGTTTAGTGAAAACCCGTTTGGTGACACAGAGTCTAGTGTTAAAAACTTTGTGTTGAGTGATAGTATGTGAGAAAGTTTTAGTGTTAAGGCAGTTCAAATGGGAGGGGAGGCAGAGCAGGCAGAGTGTTTAGCATTCTGACTGCCTGATGAACAGAGCTGTCTCTCAGTCTGCTGGTTCGAGCCTGGAGACTCCTCAGTCTCCTTCCTGATGGCAGCAGTCTGAAGCAGCTGTGTAGTGGGTGTGTGGGATCACCTGCCATGCGGTGGGCTTTCCGAGTGAGGCGTTTGCTGTGTAAGTCCTGCAGTGAGGGCAAGGAGGTGCCCACGATCTTCTCAGCTGCTCTCACAATGCGCTGGAGGCTCTTGCGGCAGGATGCAGTACATGCACCAAACCACACAGTGATGCAGCTGGTCAGGACACTTTCTATGGCACCTCTGTAGAAGGTGCTCATGATGGGGGTTGAAGCTCCAGCCCTTTTCAGCTTGCGGAGAAAGTAGAGACGCTGGTGAGCCTTCTTTGCCAGTGCTGCAGTGTTCCTGCTCCAGGACAGGTCCTTTGAGACGTGCACTCCCAGGAACTTGGTGCTGTCCACTCTCTCCACTGCGGTGCTGTTGATGGTCAGAGGAGGATGTTGGGCATCCCTCTTCCTGAAGTCCACAACAATCTCCTTTGTCTTCTCCACGTTGAGAGTGAGATTGTTGTGTCCGCACCACAAGGCCAGGCGGCTCACCTCGTTCCTGTAGTCCGTCTCATCGTTGTTGCTGATGAGACCTACCACTGTTGTGTCATCCGCAAACTTGATGAAGTGGTTGGAGCTGTACGATGGTGTGCAGTCGTGTGTTAGCAGGGTGAATAGAAGGGGGCTCAGCACACATCCTTGTGGGGCCCCTGTGTTCAATGTGATGGTGCTAGATGTGTTACTCCCGATCCGTACTGTCTGTGGTCTCCCGGTCAGGAAGTCTAGCAGCCAGTTACACATTGAGGTGTTCAGCCCCAGACTGTCCAGTTTATGGATGAGCTGTTGGGGGATGATGGTGTTGAATGCCGAGCTGAAGTCGATGAACAGCATTCTAACATAAGAGTCCTTCGTGTCCAGATGTGTGAGAGCTGTGTGGAGGGCAGAGGAGATGGCATCGTCGGTTGAGCGATTAGGTCGGTATGCAAATTGGAAGGGATCCAGGGAGTCAGGGAGGACAGATGTGATGCTTTTCATGACTAGCCGTTCAAAGCACTTCATCAGGATGGGGGTGAGTGCTACTGGGCGATAGTCATTGAGGCATGCGGGCGTTGCCTTCTTTGGGACAGGGATGATGGTGGTGGCTTTGAAACAGGTGGGGACGATGGCCTGGCTCAGTGAGATGTTAAAGATGTCCGTGAAGACCGCTGCGAGTTCCCCTGCACAGTCCTTCAGCACACGACCAGGTATGTTGTCAGGACCAGAGGCCTTCCGGGCGTTAATCTTGATGAATGATCGCCTTACGCTGTCTGAGGACAGCGTCAGCACCTGGCCATCAGGAGAGGGGGGGAGTTTATGTGCTGGTGTGCTGTTACTTGCCTCGAACCGAGCAAAGAACTCATTCAGTTCATTCAGCGCAGAGGCTGAGCTGTCACAGGTCTGGGGGGGTGGTTTGTAGTTTGTGATGGTCTGTATTCCCTGCCACAGACTGCGTGTATCCCTGCTGTCCTTGAAACGGTGAGCTATTTTCCCAGAATACTGCTTCTTTGCCTTTCTGATGCCCCGGTCCAGGTTGTTTCTGGCTGCCCTCAGGCCCACCTGATCTCCCGCTTTGAAGGCAGCATTCCTGGCTCTCAGGAGTCTGTAAACCTCAGCTGTCAGCCATGGCTTCTGGTTAGCCCGAACAGTGATGGTTTTAAGGTTGGTTACATCATCAATGCACTTGGTGATGTATGAACATACAGTGTCTGAGTACTCCTGGAGACATGTGGTGTTGTTTGTGGTAGCAGCTTCTTTGAACATACTCCAATCTGTGGTGTCAAAACAGTCCTGGAGTGCCTCTGAAGACCCCTCTGGCCACACTCGTATCTGCTTGCGGACTGGTTTTGTGACTTTCACCAGTGGCCTGTATGCTGGCTTTAGCATAACACAGATATGGTCAGAAGCACCAATGTGGGGGAGGGGGATGGCTCTGTAGGAATTTTTCATGGTGGTGTAAACCTGGTCCAGGGTGTTGTTTCCTCTTGTTGCAAAGTTTATGTTTCTGTATGTTTTTGGAAGAACACTCTTTAAATCTGCATGGTTGAAATCACCAGCCGTGATGAGAAAAGCATCAGGGTGGGCTGTTTGTTGCTCACTGATGTGCAGATATAGTATTTGCGTTTCTAACTCTATTTTCCGTTGTTCAACCTCAATCTCCATTCGACGTTGTTCTAACATGATTTTCTGTAACGTTATTTCCTTCTCATGTTCCCGTTTCTGTTGCTCAAGCTCATGTTCACGTTTCTGTTGCTCAAGTACTAAGTCTCGTTCAATCTCTTTTAAACGTAGTTGTTCCTGAAAATTGTACGGAGAGCGATCTGGGACTTTCGGTGACGTCACAGCTGAAAAAAAACCGCGTTGCTTTAACTCGGCAGCTAACTCGCTTTCCACAGTGTCTCTTTTAGAACGTTTATCTAACGTCAACTCATAATAATCCGCTATACACAAAAGTTGCTCTTTAGTACAGCTAGCCAAAACCTCTACTGTAGGTCGTTCCACAAAACTGTGTAAATCGAAGTCCTCCATGATAAACACAGGAAACGAACTGTGTAAATACTAATGTCCCAGCAGTACGTGAACGCACCACCTACACACAGCACTGGACCCGCCTACGAGTCAAACAACCTGCAGGTTTAATTAATTAACCCAACAAGGATCACAACAGCTCAAAGATCCAAACGCGGGCTCAAAAATGCATACAAGGACTCAAAAAGGAGCAAAAGAATGCAGACAAGGGCTCAAAAGGATTCAAGATCCAGACAAGGAGCAAAAGGAGAAGAAGGATCCAAAATCCAGACAAGGAGCAAAAGGAGAAGAAGGATCCAAGATCCCGGACGAGGCGCCCAATATATGTTACGGCTGGCTCAGGCCGAACACATAAACGGGACACAAGACACAAGGAGGCAGAAGGTAAATTAAAAAGCTTTATTGAAAAACTCCCCGACTCCTCCCTCCAGGTGCGGAGTGCACCGTCTTCTGGCACAGGGTCAGGAAAAAAGCAAAGATTAGACAAAGTGCAAATAAATGGTGGACGAGAGTGAGTCAGCCAAAAATAATATAACGTCCCCAGCATCGGCCCAACCCATAAAACAGGGCCGTCGCAGCCTGTCTGGAGACGGACTACCTGACCAAAAGGGAACCCTAGGGGTAAAAGAAAAACGATATAACTGGACTACTGATCTCACTCTGTCATTAGGCCAACAAACAAAAAGCTCCAAACAGCTCCAAACAGCTCAAAAAGCTCCAAACAGCTCCAAGCTCAAAAATGTTCCTGGTTAAACCAACTTAAACTAACCACACAGGTCAGCATCCCTGATATCAATTATCATTAGCAGGATCCTAATGTCATCAATGCAGCCTTCAGCTACCCAGTGCACTAAGCACAACAAAAGTCAAATGATGAGCAAACATTCCTAAGTGCATCAAGCACAGTCAAACTCCACAAACAAATGAGCTGACACAAATGCAACTAGCAGTCAAGACCAAACATGAGCTAGTAGCCACACTTTAAGTGCATCTAGCAGTCAAGACCAAACATGAGCTAGTAGCCACTCTTTAAGTGCATCTAGCAGTCAAGACCAAACATGAGCTAGTAGTTACTCACCAAGAACCTTCTAAACAGAAGATCAGACTTCAAGACAGGGGTGGGCGGAGAACACCCCCACACAGTACCATACAGTACTCAAACAGCTCAGCAAAAGCAACCTCCTCTGAGCTCACAACACTCCGCATTCAAGCACAGTCAACTTGAAGTATATATAGGCGTGGCTCTCAGGTGTTCCTGGCTGAACACACACAAGCCTGATCACAATCAGACTAATTAACCACACAAAAGCATGACTGCAGTCAACATACATAAGAACTAAAAGGTGTCAGCATTGGCAGCTTCCTCAGGATATGTAACAGTAGCAGCATTATGAAACTCACTATTAACTTCTAAAACTGCATCATAAACCCAAAGAAAATTGTTTATTTGTTAAGCAAACAAATGTTTTTTTTTTGCATTGGATATAAAAAAATTCATTTTTTTACTTCTTAAATCATGTAACTGTGCACTCTGCAGAAAAAAACAAGTGCACTAAAAAAAGGAAAACATTATTATGACAGTTGTTAAAAGGTTATGTTTTTGATTTGAGAAAATGCCACTTCTTCTTCTATGTTTTCTCTTGGAGTCACCACAGCGAGTCATCCTCCTCCACCTCACTCTGTCCTCTGCATCCTCTGTCCTCACTCCAACTACCTTCATGTCCTCTCTAACTGCATCCATAAATCTCTTCTTTGTCTTTTTCCTGGCAGCTGCATTTCTAACATCCATCTACCAATATACCCATTGTCCCTCCTCTTGTCACGACAGTCCATCATCATCAAAGAAATTTAAGCTGATTGAACCTGTAAACAATTATATAGTTTTTTTACAAAGTAAAAAAAAATAAAAATACAAACTTACATTTCGTTGCAATTTCAATGACTACTAAAACTTTTCTTAAATCGTTACTTACCTGAAGCTTTTTCAGACTTTTTCATAACTTGAGGATTATATTCCTGCTTTTAACTCAGTTTTCTTTAGGCTTTCAGTTTGACCTTCTTTTTAATCAGTTTTAATACAATTTTTTTATCTGTTTTGCTAAATTCAGAAGAAAAATATTACAAATTTCAAACACAACAAAACCTTGATCTTAAAAAAGCCTGTATTTTGGACAAATTTATGCTAGGAGTAACAATCTTCTTACCTGGAGGACAAATAAACAACAAACTGTCCAACATGATTCATTCTTCTGTGTTTCATTCACTTTAAATCTCTGTGATAAAAGCAATTTTTTTTGAACTTTTGTTTGCAGAAACACAGGTGAGTGTTAAGAATTTAACGAGGGAATCTGGAAAAAGATGAGTAAAAACAAACTGCTCATCTGTAGGCAATGACGTACAAAACCTGAGTATTATTATATTACTTTATTTATCTTTTGTACAATGTAATTACAATACAAATATGTTGGTTTAAATACAAAAATTCTGTAAATAAAGATTAAAAATAAACTCCACTGGTTTGTTTTGTTACCATCACTAAGCTATCGTCTTACAATCAAGTTCTGAGGTCATTAGGTTTGCTTTAATGCAAAACACGTCTGGAACAGGAGGGCGTGCAAACACGACTCAAAAATATATATCTCTAAAGAAACAAGCGTGTTCTGTGAGAAAATCGCTTCTGTTTAAAGGAGGGAGAGGTTTGGATGCGTTCACAGAAACCAGCATTTGAAAGGATTTAAACTGGAGAAATGATTTAGACCAATCAGAAGGGACTGCTGCCACAGGAAGTGACCAAATAAGGTCATTAAAAGGATGATCAGGAACTGGTAAGAACTGGTTAAATTGAAGTTTAAAAACATGGAGATAAACAACAAACATTTTTACATTTCTGTAATGTCGCATCCAGCCATTTTGACGTTTTGAACAACAAACATCTTACCTGTTGTGGATAACTTTTTGAATAAAACCAATCTGGAGAAACATGTTTATTTCCTACAGGACGGATGAGCTAATGGCTAGTCTGAACAACCCTAAGTTAAAAACTTTATGGCAGCTTACACTGCTGTTATATAAAGTTTGACACCCCCAACAAGGTTGTGCTACAAGGTTATCTACAAAACATTCTGTGGTTGGGTGCAAACAGCAGTAGCAGGTAGCTGTAGCACTGGAGTTTTAGGACATTTCTGTCAAAACAAATGATAAACTGAAGGACGTGGATCCATTTGGACCAGACAGCATGTTTCAAGCATCCACGTCCCAAACAATCAAAACCACCCAGAAAGGCGCCTGGCCGGGATTCGACCTGGCGACCTTCTCGCTGAAAGGCAACAGCTCCACCCACTGCACCACCGTGCCGCCCGAAGCCAACTCCATTTTTTTTTTAAATAGAAGTTTATGCAAATAATACTTTTGTGCTGCCACCAGTTTCAGATTACACAATTATTTTTGACTAAATGATGTAAATTCTTGCCAGAGTTGACAGTCTGCACTGGAAGTGCTACTGCTAGCTGCTACAGCAGTTGTTTTAATTTATACAACACAACTCAGAATTATTTTGTTAACAGTTATTTGCTGTAAACTTGATGGTGGAGTTATTAACTCATCAATCTCTCCAAACTGTGGGTGTTCAATAGGCCATCTAAAACAGGTAAGATGATTGTTTCTCACTTTTTCCTCAGACCTCCACTTCAAAATGCAAATCCTCGTTGTATAAAGTTAGAAAAAATCTTTTTTTTAGGCCCTGTAGTTATATAAAAATTCATTTCACTTTCAAATATAATCAGATGATGCTTTGGAGGTTTGAAAAGTGAGGGGAAATGCTCCTGAAGTGTAATTTCATAAATAAAATAATAAATAAATAAAAACAGTCACTTCTTCCATCGTGGGCAACGTGAATTTGTTCTCAACAACCTGCCTCCCCCCACTTTCCCATCATGTCTCTCGTTTTTGCATCTTTTAAAGGTAAGACTCCAGGTGTGGCTGCTCATCTCTACTAAACTGTGCTTCTGCTGCTACTTTAGTTCTCTTCACTGAATCTTTGATTTACATTCATGATCACTTCTTTCTTCCTGTGTTCTCCTCCTGCAGTGGCCCTAAAACACAAGCATTCTGAACACAATGAAGCTTTACCCTGTGATTGATGAAATATGGAATATTCATTGTTTCTCAGTCGCACAGTGTAGTTCAGTCGTTTTTAATCCACTGAGTTGTAAGAGTTCCTCAAAATAACAGCGGTGTGCTTTATAGTCCAGAGTTTCTGCGTGTTGCTTTTTCTAAAGCGATTGTTCATTTGATCTGAGCATCACAAGAGAAACGAGCTATGCAGTCAGGAGACGCCGCTCGGACTCAGCAGCAGAGGTGCACAGGTGAGTGAGGACTGCTGCACGCCGCTCTGACAGCTGCACGCCGCTCTGACAGCTGCACGCCGCTCTGACAGCTGCACGCCGCTCTGACAGCTGCACGCCGCTCTGACAGCTGCACGCCGCTCTGACAGCTGCACGCCGCTCTGACAGCTGCACGCCGCTCTGACAGCTGCACGCCGCTCTGACAGCTGCACGCCGCTCTGACAGCTGCAGAGAGGGTGTTGTAGTTATTTGGTTCCTGTCATGCTTCCCACAGTGCTTTGCATTCTTTATGGTTCAACCATGCTTGCAAACTCTCTGTAATGTGAAGTTTAGAAAGAAGAAAAAAGAAATATACGCAGGGCTAAAAAACTATAACTTGCTCCTGGAACACTGCTTAAAATGTCGGACTTTTAAGTACACATAAGTTGTTAGAATAAAAAATACAATAAATAAAATAGTTTTTGGCCTTAAATCTCTACTATTGGTCAGTAAGTCGTTTGGGTCCAGTCCTTTCAGGCATCCTAACATCTCCACACATGTTCCAAGGTGACCCCACGAAACAAATCAAGCAAAAATAATCTCATGGAGTTGGAATGTGGAGTCCCCTTTTAAAGAAAGAAACCACCGGGCTGGCTCTCCCTCCCACCCCCACCGTGCTCCTCTCGTGCAATATATTCAGGGACTCCCGGCAGGAAGTGTGAAGCCGGAGCAGAGAGGTGAGCTCAGGAAGGAGAGGCAGGTAGGAGGAGGACTGAAGGGGTTCAGACCATCAGGTTGTAGTTGTGTTCTCCATCTCAAACGGGATCAAAAAGAAAGAAATTACCATTGTTGCAGCGCTGACTCCTGGTGGAAGCAGACTGCATCCCATTTGAACAGAAGTTGTGAAATTAGATCCTGACTTCATCGGTTTTAACTCCAGAGCTTTAAGAATCCTGATCTCAGAGCTCAATCTCAAAGGTCTTTTGCAGATTGTTGGAAAATGGGTTGGAGGTGGCAGCTGACGCCTTGTTCTCTGCCGCCTGAGGTGCTGGTTTGGTCTCCAGCGCTGCCCACTTGGCTTCAAAACGATCATCGTCTTGGGTGTTGCTAGCTGTTGTTAGCTGGCTGCCCTCGGGGGGCCAGCTGCTACCGCCGCCGCTGCTCCCGGTGCAGCCTGAGGTCCCATTCTGGAGGGTTGTTATAGCGCTGCTGTGTGGTGCGAGGCCATTGATGGATGTTGATAGTGGTGGGGTGGAGGACACTGAAGCTGTGGGAAACCCTGCAGGTGCACCAGGTGCTCCTGGATAGGAATGGTGTTGTCCGACTGTTCCCAGAGCTCCCACTTTGGATGCTGCTGCAGTCGATCCCATCGCTCCAGCAGTGCCCGATGAGCCTGTGGCGGTGCAGAAGGCGTTGGCCACCATTTGTGATGGCGTGATGCCCACCACAGGCACACTGGCATTGGGATAGGTCATACTGCTGGCCAGACCAGGCATGTAGGTCTGCATGGGCAGGAAAGCAGGTTGGACCGGCTGGCTGGCAAACATTCCTACAGGAGCTGGGGTGGCATCAAAAACCAGAGGGAATGGTTGCATGGAGCTTGGAAGGGAACCAGGGGGTCCAGATAGAGAGGGCTGCATCATGGGGGCCCCGGACATGCTTGGACCTGACATGGTGGGGATGGACATGGATGGTAGAGACATTGGGGGACCTGACACTGGTGGACCTGGTATTAGAGGAACAGATGATAGCGACATGGGTGGTAGGGGCATAGGGACTTGACAAGAGAGTGGTTTGGACAAGGTGCTAAGGGGCATGGGGACTGTGGAGACCAGGGCAGAGGGCATGGCTGCTTGAGTGGATATGTGGTGACTGGCCATTGAAGGGGGCCCAGGAATAGTGGGGATGGTGGGGCCTGGAGGGGGTGTCTGTTGGGCTTTGACGGCCTTAGACACTTCCTCCAACCACCTCTCAGCCTCTGAAGGAGTGCGTTTGTGTCCACTCTGCATCGCCATGGAAACCGGTGGAGGAGAGTGGAGGGAAGATTCTGGTTGAACCCAGGTCGAGGTAGCTGGAAGTTTAGAAGAAAGGAAAAGCGTTTCATAAAGTGGTAACACCTCACCACATCAGAGTCGTGTTCAAAACACCAATTTGTCACAATCAGTCAGATTCTTCTCACCGTGCATCGGCGCAGGTGGCGGAGGCAGAATGGGAGGAACAGTGCAAGACGGAGGGTCGTTGGCACACATCGACGGGTTGGAGAAGAACTCGTCCGGCGGCTTTGTAAAGGATGCGTTGATCTGGCAGCACAGGGCATTAATACTACTGTCCCCTTCACCTGGTAGGCCCATGTCCATCTCTAGTACTGGGGAAAAGGGAAACACAGAGGGTTGGTGGAAGAAATTAAAGAAAGAAACGTTTGGATTGGGATAAAACAGGGAGTGGTTCATGAGGCAAACAGAGAGGGGAGAAGCAACCATCCCAGTTAGTTAGCATTAAAGTCAGAGATTATAGAAGAAAAAAGCCTCCTATGAATTAAAAATATACATTTTTCAGTTCCAACATTGTTTCCTAATTAAAGCCAGTATCTCACCTGACTCAGGTCAGTTGTGCTTGCTCTGCAAGCAGCATTTGCCTCGGTGCACCTACACTGAGAGTCTGGGGGCACGGACATTTCTGCACCGAATGCAGGAGTAAAAAATAAAAATAAGCAAAATGTTGGCTAACAGTGTGTTGGAGGTGCACCCCAGCATCTAAGGGCACATGTTATTGATAAATCAATAAAATGCCATGACTCATCAATTTGTCCACCTAACTAGTGTTGCAAAGAAGGTAAACCTCAGGTGGTTTCAAGTGTCAACATGATTTGGTGCAGGGTAAGTTTTTTTTTTTTTTTTTGTTTTGTTTAAGTTTATTCATTTTACAAAATGTGATACAACAAATGACAAGCAAATGAAAAGAATAAAAAATATATAAGGTGTAAAATGAAAAGGTAGCAGATGAAGAAAATATCTTATTAAATCTGCTCCTATCTATCTAATACAAACTAATTGCTCTCTAATAACAAAATAAGTAAATAACTCGTTTAACCAACAATATATGGATTACTCAGTTACATTCAATCATATTTGTTTAACAATTCAACTTTGACAATTTTCTTAAATACAGAAATTGATTTAGCTTCTTTAAATACTGGCATTAAATTATTCCACAATGTTACGCCTTGTATTACTGTAGTTCTTCCCTTCAAACTTGTTCTGAACTGTGGTTTAACAAACACATCTTTACCCTTAAGATTGTAACAGCTTGTTCTTTTCACAAAAAACCTTTGAATATTTGATGGTAGTATATTATTATGTGCTCTATACATAAGTAACAAAATGTTGTAATCGACCAAATCATAGAATTTCAGTAGCTTCATTTGAGAAAATAATACACCAGAAGGGTGACAATAATGATTTCTGGTTATAATTCTCACAATCTTTTTTTGCATAATAAAAATAGGCATTGTATTGCTTTTGCATGCTTTTCCCCATACACTTACACAATAAATCAAATGTGGCACAATCAATGAATTATATAACAGATACAAAGATTTATCATTTAGTAGATATCGAACCCTATAAAGTACTGCAATTGATTTAGATATTTTTGTTTTAACTAAATTTATATGTTGTTTCCATGATAAATTATCATCAATAATAACACCCAAGAATTTTACCTCATTGACTCTGCGTATTTCTGAATCATCGATAAAAAATGGAATGTCTATTGATTTATTTTTATGGCTAAATATCATGTACGTAGTATGTTTTATCCAAATTTAATGATAATTTGTGGAGTCTAAACCAGTTTTGAATCTTTACAAACTCCAACAAAAATAAGTTGTGTCGTCTGCGAACAAAACACATTTGATGACCCCAGACACTTTAACCAGATCGTTAATATATAAAAGGAAAAGTTTCGGACCGAGTATTGATCCCTGTGGAACACCACACGTACAGTGATTTGATTTTACGTCATCCAACTGAACATATTGTTTCCTATTTTTTAAGTAACTGCATAGCCATTGTAAGGCTAATCCTCTTATTCCATATTTTTGTAATTTATTAAGGAGAATACTATGATTAACGGTGTCAAAGGCTTTTTTTAAATCAACAAAAACACTTACACAATATTTTTTTTGGTCAACAGCAGTAATTACTTGTTCAACAAAATCCATAAGTGCCATTGATGTTGAATGACCAGATCTAAAACCATACTGAGTATCTGTTAGAATGTTGTGTTTTTCAATGAATTTGTCTAATCGAATGTTAAATAGTTTCTCCAAGATTTTTGAGAACTGTGAGAAAGTTTGAGCAGGGCAATCCATCTGTCAAACGATACCACAGGTGTAAGTGCTATGTGTCGTCATCTTGTATGTTCCCATCTGCATTTAACCCATCACACCTGAGACACACCCAGGTGGAGCACTGGGCAGCTGTGTAAGCTGCTCAGGGAGCATATAGGGATTAGGTGTCTTGTTCAGAGACACCACAACATGTGGGCATGGCGGGAAGTCAAACCGCAACTGTCTGGTGAGGTCCCAAGTCAGATGCCCTACCTCTACACCATTTCAGTGTAACGAGGAGAGTTGAGGGGTGAAACTTCCAGTGCAGCTGAAGGGAAGTCATATACCTCAGATGAACAATTATAGACTTTTTCACAATTTTATTGCTCATTTTATTTTGCAAGTCCAGTGCATACAAAAAAAACCCCAAAAAACCCAAAAAACAGATTAACTAAATAACAGCTCTGGCACTCGAGAATTTCAGAAACTAAATACAGTAGAAGCATTAAAAACAGTTTGGAGACAACCACAACAAAACTGACCATTTTGAGAAGAAACTTGTCTTGCAAATTTATTGCACAGAAGTCTGTTGGAGTTAGCCTCCCCACCACCACAGACATTTACACATTCAGATGCAGGAAGAGAGCCACCTGCATCATGAAGGACCCCACTCACCCAGCACACACACTTTTTGCCCCACTCCCCTCATGCAGGAGGGTGAGAAGCATAAACGCCTCCAGTATACTCACGCGTACGTCAGTCCGCAGAGGTCCGCTCGTACTGGATTAGACTAAAAGTGGATGCCCGCAAGCCATTTCCATGCAAAGATCAATTTTTACGACCACATATGCGTAGTCTGTGTCGTACAATAAACTGCCCGGTGACGGACTGTTTTCTATGTGACACCAATGTATTAAATTTCCCTTCTTCACCTTGCATGGTAGTCTGCCGCCACCGGTTTATGAATGTGTGTAGCATTCAATATATGTGTAGCACTTTGAGATTTTCAGTAATGAAAAGTGTGTTATAAATTGAATTAATTATTATTATTATTATTATTCATCCCTGATCTGGTTTAATGTTTTTTTTTCTTGCCAAAAGGCAAGCGATCTCTTCCTCCTTCTCTGTTGACGACGCCATGACTGAAATTGTGAGAAATTAAGGAATTTGTCACAAGAGAATTACTTTGTAAATGCAGTCCAGCAGCAGTGGTGTTCTGTGTTTATATGTTGTTAATAATCTTGTTGCTGCTGATCTGTTTCATGTTGCTGTGTTCATTCGTACACATCTGCTCACACGGACTCATGTTCGTGCTGCTGTTCAGCGTATTGTTTTTGTACTACTAGTGCTTAGTTTATTTTTAATTAACGTTTTTCTTAATTCATATCTTAGATCTTATTACTGTTTTTCTTTTACATTTTAAACTTTTGTTGGATATAACTGGGACCCTGTGTACATAATTTTGTTCCACCACATGTACCACATGTGGTGGATACATTACACCACATGTGGTACATGTGGTGGAATGACAAATAAAGAAACTCTGATTGAAGATACAAGACTGACAAGCAACATGCAAGGATACTGAGAACACCCGCAAACGTTTCAAGAGCTTCCCTACAAATTGAAGTTAACAGTATGTTACCAGCAGCTGAAGTCCGGTAAGATTCTGGCTTAAAGGAGCTGTATGTAACTTTTATAACAATATTTTTTAAACATATTTCTTCACTCTGTCACTACCTCCTGACATACTGATTTTAGACAAGTAATCTCTGAAAAAAACTATAGTCCCCTTGCTTCTCTAAAAGCAAAGGTGGGCACCGCTAATTAAAAAATTAGTTCCACAATTTCTAAAACGCTTATTAATTTTTTTAGGTCCACAATTTCAAAAGCACAAATGTCTTATGAAAATTAGGGGAAGCTAATCTAATCCGCTATTTATATATTTCTATATTATATATATATATTGGACGATATGGCCAAAATTTTTATCACGATATAGTTCTTAATTTCGGTCGATATCGATATAATTCGATATCGATATAAACAATATAAAAGCCTAAAAAAAACTATAAACTATACAAATAAATTAATGTTCTCCTTGTATTTGTATTTAGCCTCCAAAAAGATGGAAATCACCATCAAATAAACATAAACTTCTCAACCCAATAATTCTCAGTCGGGTCATCTGGACAGTTTATTTTTTATAGAAACGTTTCACCCTCCATCCTCCATCCAATTTCTATAAAAAGAAACTGTCCAGATGACCCGACTGAAAATTATTGGATTTGGTACGTGGATTATTGAGCATGAACTTTCTTGCCATAAAATTCTCAACTGTGTCAATATTAATAGTTTTAACTTTAAACATCTTTAAAATTTACAGCATTGAAATTCATAGTTAATTAAATAAAACTTTTGGGTGTTGTTATTTATAAGAAGCTGACATAGAAATCTCATGGAAATTACTTAAGAATAAAAATAACAAAATCAATTGCATTACTGTATAAAGTAAAATAGTTTTTGAATGACAAAGTTTTGAATATATTGAATAATGTAATGATTGTTCCATATTTAATCTGTTGTATTGAAGTTTGGGGAAAAGCATGTAAAACTATTACAAACCCTGTTTTTTTGTTTTGTTTTTAAAGAGCTACAAGAATTATTAGTAGGAAGTGCTATGGTCACCCAACAAATATTTCATCAGTTTAAATTATTAAAATTTTATGATTTGGTTGAACATAGTATTTTACAAGTCATGTATAAAACTGAAAAAAAATTACCCCCCAAATATTCAATTAAAATTTGTTTAAAGTTATTAAACCCTGAAGGGAATGTAAATGTTTGTAAAACCTCCATTTAGGACTAGTTTGAAGGAGCTGAGTTGTAAATCAGGAAACAGGATTGTGTTGACTTGATATCACCATAAACATTTCTAAAACTATGTTTTAAAATATGATTAAATCAAAGTTGTTGGGAAGGTGTGGTGCAGGTGAAGTGAAGGTTGTTGTTTGTAGTTATTTTGTATTTTTTAAACAAGGGGCAGATATTAAAACACTATTTTCGTCTTTCTGCACATTTTCATTCAGTGTTTTTTCTTCTTCTGATGAATTTGTTTTATTTTGAATAAAAAAACATGCAGCGCTGCTGGGGCTGTTTGTTTACGTCGTAGTTTCAGGGAAACGTTGGCTCAAACTTTATTGTTCTTCATCTTCTGACTCTCATATTATATCGAGTGGAAACTCTTCAGATTAAACAAGTTAGATGTTCCCACCGCTAGTTAGAACGACTTTGTCACGTTTTGCAAAATAAAGAAACCGAGTAAGACTCGCTGCAGATGAGACCTGCAGTTTAACAAAACCGAACTACGTCCACACCGACGAATTAGTCTTTCCTCTCATCAGTGATGTCGTCTGCTTTCTCTTCGCTTGTGAAACTTTGTTCAGTCACATTCTGACGGTCATGAGCACTCGTTTGACTCGTTTTGAAGCGAAAACTTAACGCGCTTTGGAGACTAGCTTAGCTTTTAGCCTGCTACCGCTAACGCCTGCTGCTGGACTGAGCGCTGCGTAACAACGACGTCACCACGCACGTTTTGTGTCACAGCTTTTTCTGTCCGGGCGGGTTGTTGAAGCAGCCGCTCCAACCCGAACAGAAACAGAAAAACGTTGTAAAATCCTATCGAAATATCGAAAATATGCTTAAACTTCATATCATCGTTATTGAATAAAAGTATATTGCGATATTTATCGTTATTGAATTATCGTCCAGCACTATATATAATGTATCTAATAAAGTGGCAACACGTAAACCAACACCAAGGTGTGAGGAGGTGCAGGCATTTATGTCTGAACTCAGCCAGAGCTCTGTAAAAATTGTATTTTTGAGTAGATTCATGACGTTTGAATCAGGCAGGTTGGATTTAAATGACTCACTCCATCAGAAACGAACGAGCACTTCCAGTTAGCCCGTCTGCTGAAGTTGATTTGATGAAACGGAAACCAACCACAACAAAAACAGAAACTCATCCAACCCGTCAAACGGAGCGGACCCAAAGCAAAAAGGCTCATGAGGCAGACAGCCATCATGATGCTGACAGGCGACGATGATTACACAGACAGAGTCACACGTACACAGAAACGTGTGGAAATACCTGAATGGTTTCTGTGTAACTTTATAAAAAGGGGGATAGCTAAGAGAGCTTACCTGCCACTCACATTGGAAGGGGTCCTCGCGCAAGAAGCGCTCCTGGTTAGCGGCTCAGACGTGTCTACCATGTCAGCCGAACTGTTTGAGGAGCTAAGGACCGCCGCTAACGATGTTGACAGGCAAATACCCTTTGTGAAATACACTTATGGTGAGCAACTGGGCCTCGCAAAGACAAGAACGACCCTATTAGCCATGGTTCACATGCAGATTGGCGAGATGTCACTATACCACCCGGTATATGTGTCTGAACTTGACTCACTCCGGGCTCCATTTGTGGTTGGCCAAGATTTTATAAATCGTTTTGAAGCGATTATAAATTATGGCAATCAGACAATGTGGGCCACAGTGAGCAGTCCACTGCCATTCAAGGTACCTCCCCAAGGTCAGGACACTGAGTGTCTAACAGCAGGTACCGCTGAGGTAAAAAAGGATTCCCCAACCGAGACCACAAACCCGGTAGGTGATCCTTCATGTACAGGTGAGACAGAGGAGACTCTACAGGTGGACCAGACTCTGGCCCAACATGGGAACCTCCTCTGCGAGCTGACAACTTTAGCACTCGCTGACCACTACCTACCACCGGTAGAAGAAGGTGTGGAGATCCAAGAGTCCCACACCGATGACGCTGTACTGTCCTATGGGACGGGTAATTCGGCAAACAACCATGCTTTCAGTGAAGTCTTGGTTCAAGGACATCTGAGCCCACAAGGTGACAGTCTACAACACGCTGACAGTCACTTGGACTTCATTGTTACAAATTTTGAGGACCCCTCCTCAAACAAAAGGGGGGCAAACTCACACTTCCTACCACAGGTAGAGGACGGTGTAGAGATCCGAGGATCACACACCGAGAACGCTGTGCTGTCCTCTGGGACAGGTAATTCAGTTATCAGCCAAGCTTTCTATGAAACCTTGGTTCGAGAGCATGTGAATCTAGAACTACTCAGCAATGACATAGTTCTGATAGACTCAAAGGGCTCCTCTTCATTCATGAAGTGGGAAGACATACATCACAACGACAGAGACACGCCTGCGATGGCACCGACAGTTGTGACACACCTGCATTACGCAGAAAGAGGTAAACGTACAGAGGTACGTTGGCCGAGACCTATGAGGTTCCTGTACAAGGTTCCCCATAAACTGCGCGAACAGCTTAAACTAAACAATGGCATCCTAACTCGTGCCCATGGACGGACGTCCACACCTGTGCGCGTGGTCCCCCATGACCACAGGGGGGTGATGTTAGGCCATGCCCATGTCAAGGACAAAGATGTCAATAACCCCACAAACGACAAAGATCTCGCAAACTCAAAGACTTCATGGGAAAATAAGGTCGTCCAAACACAGGTTAGTAATTAAACTAATCAGTTTAGACTGTATTTCTGGTGTGTGACACGTTGGAATCTGACGACCAGAGTGAGTTTGACGTAGTGAAACGTTGTTTTTAGTTGCTTGATTGCTACTTTTGGTGTTATTGAAGTTGTTATTGTTTTCTGAACACTCCCAGCCAAAAGAGGTTTTGATTGTTGATTAGTTGAAGACTTAAATGGATTTAACTATGCCAACATGCTGTTCATTTTGTTAAAGATCTCAATCTTTGAAAAGTCATTGTAGATTAATACTACTTAAGGTACTATAATCTACACTGATCTCCCAATCATTTAGATAGAACCGATTCGATCGTTTCTATTCTAGATCTATTCATTTTGATGAGTCTCGCCATAGACTTCAAAATTTATAGGGAATACCAAATCTTGCGTCGTTCGTCTAAAAGACAACAGACATTTAGACCAAACTAGATTTCATTTTTTATTTTAGTTTAACCTAAACTAAATAATGAATGGAGGAATAGTTTGAATGAAGAGGCCTTCGTTACAGAAGCCCTCCACATTTCTATAGGTATAGATCCCTATTTCTGATTTTTACAGCATTGATCCACCCCTTAATTGGTAATTTTAGCTGATCTAATCCATGATAGCTTACATACCAGGTGCATATAGGTAAGGCTTAATGTAGAATCCCAATCATAAGCCCACCTAAAACCACATAATTGCATGACACATTGAACCAGGGTGGCACCGACTGGAAGCCATCCAGCCTGCAACCTTCGATGTGGGGACCTGCTGATCCAACGTTGGTCTTCAACCTTCATCCAAGGCCCGCCTCCTCTGCTTCAATCGAGGGATCCCCTCTACATGCTGATTAAAAACCATTCTTGCTGATGAAATCAATAACCCCCATCGTTGTGGATTTACCGTTGTGGATTATAAGACTTTGTTTCCAAGGGATCACAGACTCAGTTTTCCATGGGTTAACAGACTATGTTTTCCAAAGGATTGAAAGCTTACCGCAAAGGGATTACCTACGAACAGTATGGAATTTCCAAAACATTATGGGAGTATAATTTTGAACTTTTTTTGATTTTTTTTTCCACTTGCTGGATTGCATAGAGGTCAGAGACATTCGGTGGTATCCTTTCGTGTTGGAACTCATCTCCAAGGACAGGCGATGACTTCCAAAAAGGGGGACTGTAGTGATACACCTAGCCTCTGTTATTTTAGGCTTGACCTTTAAGTACACCTCTCTGCATCTCTCTGAAACTCTCAGTGTTACACCTTCTTGAAGCCTTCAAGGAGACGAGTAAACACTATTTTGGTTAACAATTATTATGAATTAATGGACACTAATTAATCAGATTGAACTTTCTCTTTAATGTGTGTTAATTCAGAATTGATCAAACAGTATTTCTGTCATTTCAATGATGATCTGTTACTTGCATGACTTTGACCCTTCGGCTGGTTTATTTCTGCAGAACACGCAGTCTTTGAATCTAAAGCACAAGGTCAGAGTAAACGTAACTTGCAGCTTCTTTTGTGTTGTCTATGAAGTTAGCCATAACATTTTCTGTGCTCACAAGCAGGCCACCTGGCTGTTTATGTAAACAGTTTTCCTGCTGTCCGTCAAGAGACTTTCTGCCTATGGGATCATACTTCCATCTTTTATTTTGTTAATACCCGCCAGTAGTCATTTAGGAGGTGGGTCAGATCCCGCCTCCCATATAATGGGCACTTCCTATTTGGAAGTTAGAGTTTCGAGGAGAACAAACTGTCAACCTGCTCTCTCCTCTGGAAAAGCTGGAGACGGCCCGGTCATATGTCAACGACCCACGTCTCCGCTAGGATCATAGTAAAGCCTTACTGTGATCCTGTCACTCTTCTGGAAGAATTTGTTTTCTAAAGTTTTATTTTGAAAGTTCAACCAGTGCGATTGGAGTCTGTTCCTGCCGGTGAACGCGTGCTCCCGCTCGTCTGACCCAGTCATACACGCACGAAGTCATCTGGACGCTCACTGGACCACACAGTCCGTTAGTGTCCACAAACTTCTCAGTCCTCACCTCGCAAGACGTCTCGTCACCAGGTAAAGAGGCTTTGCTTGTATGCTGCACGTGTCGGAAGTACAGCTAAGATCCGTATGGGAAAGCTTGCCACCCTGGTTGGTTCAAAGTAAACAACTTTGGTTAACTTAGCTCCAGAACTCCTTCCTCCTATTTCTTATTTTTCATAAGCTATTTAATCTGTCAAGTAAATGTGCCAACAGTTAAGTTCCTAATTGTCTGTTTGTTTTAATTTGAATTCTTGTCAACGTAGTTATTAAATCAGAGCTAATATCGATACAAATGTTTAATGTAATTCTTGTGATAGTTTCAATAAAAGGTCTATTTTTTTGGTAGACCAATATAAATTGAAGTTTCCTGTGAAGTTACATTTCTGGCTAATTACATCGTTAGATTTGTTGATTTAATCTGAAAAAGTTGAGACCCCGTGAACTTGGTGGCAAGTTTGTGCAGATAAAGTCTGCTCAGACTTGCGCATCTAAAAATATAGGTAAGTCAGTAAACTGACCAGAAAGTCCTATATCTCTACAATAATGGTGGTCCAGTAAGTGTTTAAATACCTTACCCCACCTTATTCCTTACAGTATTGTAGGAAATATTTATTATCAATGTCATATTGTATTATTAATTTATTAAATGGAATAAAGTCTTTACCCTCAAATATGTGTTCCAGACATTCAATACCTTTCATTCTCCAACCTGGGAAATTTAACATATTATTTTCTTGTTGAATGTCAGGATTGTTCCAGAGAGGTGTATGTCTACATGGGAGTAGTGAAGACTTTGTCATTTTCAGATACTCCCACCATGCTGTCAGAGATGAGCTAATATTGATGCTCTTAAAGCAGACATGTCTTTTTAAATCTGTACTGATAAATGGTAGATCTGAAATCCTAATATTATTACATAAAGTTTGTTCTATATCTATCCAAGTTTCATCTAGTGCATTCGGTTTTAACCACTTTGATATATATTGTAACCTGTTGGCTAAATAGTAGTAATAAAAGTTTGGAAGTTCTAATCCTCCGGTATCTTTAGATTTCTGTAATGTTTTTAAACTAATACGTGGAGTTTTATTTTTCCAAAGGAATTTAGATATAGAAGAGTCCAGGGACTTAAACCATTCAGTTGAAGGTTTATTTGGAATCATTGAGAATAAATAATTTATTCTCGGCAGCACCATCATTTTTACTGAGGCAACTCTTCCCATAAGTGATATGGGTAGAGATCTCCATCTAGTAAGATCGTCTTCAATTTTCTTTAATAGTGGGATATGATTTAATTTTATTAAATCCTCCAATTTAGGAGAGATATTAACACCTAAATATTTAATGTTACCTGATTGTAGTCTTTCATTAAGAGAATTATTAAACACGCAATTTATTGGAAGAACTGTAGATTTTGTCCAGTTTATAGAATAATCAGAAACTTTTGAAAATGAGTTTATTAACTTTATAACATTAGATATTGAGTTTCCTGAGTTCTCAAGAAAAAGCAAAACATCGTCAGCATAAAGACTAATTTTATGTTCTATGTTTCTACCCTTTATGCCTTTAATATCAGCACTTTGCCTTATTGCTGCTGCTAAAGGTTCAATAAAAATAGCAAATAATGCTGGTGAAAGTGGGCAACCTTGCCTGGTGCCCCTCTGTAAACAGAAGCTTGAAGATAATTGATTATTTGTCCTGACGCACGCTGTTGGTGAACTATATAATATTTTTAACCAGTTAATGAAGTAATTCCCAAAACCAAATTTATTTAAGGTAGCAAATAAGAAATTCCAATTTACTCTATCGAATGCTTTTTCAGCATCTAAAGAAAAAATAGCTGTTTCAATATTTTTAAAATACGAATACTCTATTACATTATATAATCTGCGAGTGTTTGTGTTCGAGTGTCTTCCTTTTATGAATCCGGTTTGGTCTGGATGTATAATAACAGGAGTTATCTTCTCTAGTCTTTTTGATAAGACTTTACAAATTATTTTAACATCAACATTAATAAGAGAGATTGGACGATAACTGGTAGGTAATACTGGGTCTTTGCCTGATTTTAATAAGAGACTAATGTTGGCTGAATTCATATGTGTTGGTAGCCTGCCATTTCCTTCTGACTCAAGTAGCACTCTATAGAATATCGGTTCCAGTATATCCCAGAATTCTTTATAGAATTCCACTGGATAGCCATCAGGACCTGGAGATTTCTTATTAGGCATGCTTTTAATTGCTTCATGGAGCTCATCTGATGTTAATGGTGAGTCTAGTTTTGATGACTGACTAATATCTAGTTTTGGAAGTGTTACTTTCTCCAAGAATTCATTAATATCCTCATTAGATGGATTTATTTGTGGAGTGTATAGAGTTTTATAGAAGTCTTTAAAAACATTGTTTATTTTTCCCTCATCATGAATTATATTTCCATTTTTATCTTTAATACCATATATAGATGTTTTTTCTTTGTTTAATTTGAGTTGATTAGCTAAAAAGTTCCCTGATTTATTACCTTATTCAAAATTATATAATCTAAGTCTTTGTATCAAGAATTTATTTTTCTTATCAATATATTCAAGGGGACCACATGTAAGTATTTAAAAATTTTATGTTATGTCTGTGTGCTATCTTGACAATATTAATTCATTTTAATACACAAAATAATTCTTAGATAATTAATTATACCCTTTTTAATTCTGCCATTTTTAACTTTCGTTTTGAACGACCGGTTTCTGATACTGAGTTCTGAAGTCCACGCCCTTCAACGATCTGTTTACGCCCTCTGCACAGCCAGTATCTGTAATGTGTTGTTGTTTTAAAATTAGCTCTTTTTTTATTACTCATTTGACTTACTGTTAGTGTTAGCTTAAGATAACTTACCGAAACCCGTCTGAGCGCGCCGCAATTTGCTGCTCCTTTTAGCATTAGACCACCCGAATCCGATGCTAATGTTAGCTTGTTCCTCTTCCGGTTTTCGCCAGCTCCGCTCGTTGCACGCGGAGATTTTGAGAGTTATCGCTGTTCCAGTCAAGACACACACAACGTTCACCAAGTGTCTCCCGTAAATTAATCCGTAAGGAGAAGGTCCTCGCTGCTGCGAGGCTTCTGCCAGGCTGCTGCGAGGCTGTACAGTTGAAGCTCCGCTCCATCGCGCCAGAAGAGGGTCCCGTTGCCGCCGGTCCCTATGCCGGGGGTCTGCTCGTTTAATTTTTGCCGGCTGCGCGTTGGGAGCGATCGCAAATACACTAAAAATTGAACTAAAACATAAAAATAACAATTATACTTTATTTATAAAGCCATTTAAAAAACCACAGCTGCAACAAAGTGCTGTACACATGAAATTAATAACATATAAACAAAAGATGAGATGAAATCATGAAAAACAACAGTCATGTGTTTAATACAGAAGTGGGTTGAGCCTAACATGGGGTTGCTAGGTGAGGGGCTGGACTCAGGTTGGGGTGGGTTGTCCTCTCTCGCTTGTGACGTCACAAGCGAGATTGACTTCCAGTTTATTTCAAAAACGAAACCTATATTATCACAGTAAAATAAATCTACTTAGAGTAAATAAACCACTGGGTGCATTTTTTTGGCCTTTGGACTGTTTTTTTATGAAGTAAATACCCAAAGTTGAGTAAAAAAACAGTAAAAAGTGAATTTTGAATGTGTGGTCCCCTTTCATTTAGTTCTAATTTTAATTTGCGTAGCTTTTGCTGTGTTTCCTCTCCTTGTAGACCTTCTAACAATTTAATGGATTTCTCTAATTCATCAATACGTTTATTTTCTTTTTTCTTTTTATTTGTTGAATAGGATATTATTTTACCTCTCATGACTGTTTTCCCAGCCTCCCAAAGTGTACATGCTGAAGTTCCTGGCAAGTCATTAAACTCTAGATACGATGCCCATTCTTTTTTAAAATATTGCAAAAATTCTTCTTCTTGTAGTAGTGATGTATTTAATCTCCAATTTATATTTTTTGTTGTTGTTTTTTTATAATCTAAATTTACAGTAACTGGTGCATGATCGCTGACAGCAATAGGGTGTATCTTAGTGTCTGAAATGTTTGTCATCAATGAATTGCTTACTATGAAATAATCTAGACGAGAATATGAGTGATGCACATGTGAAAAGAAAGAATATTCTTTGCTATCAGGGTGAAAACAACGCCATGCATCGCAGAGCCCATAATCATTCATATACTGTTTAACTATATTTATAGATTGCCAACTGCGTTGAGTTCCCGCTGCATTCAGTCTGTCTAATTTGTCATCTAAACCAAAGTTGAGATCACCTCCCATCACCAGTGAGGAATCCATGTGATTTGATAGGGTGGAAAAAAAATCATGAAAAAAAGCTGCGTCGTCTACATTCGGTCCATATATGCTAACAATACAATAATTTTGTCTAAATATTGATAACTTTAATATTATATATCTACCGTGCGGGTCTATAACCTGATCTAATACTGTGAAGTTAACATTTTTATGTATTAAAATTGCCACCCCTCTTTGTCTTGAATTATAACAGGCTGAGAATACATTAGGAAACTCTGAAGATTTTAGCTCATCCACAGTTGAGGCCAATTTATGAATTTCTTGGAGTAATACAACATCTGCCTTTAATCTTTTAATCTGGTTAAAAATCCTATATTTTTTAGGTTGGCTACCGGCTCCATTAATATTCCATGTGACAAACCTTAAAGTGCCCATACTTGTGATTGTGAGAATATAGATAAACCACACCCATTATAACAAATATATATATATATATAAAAAAACACAGTTACAAACATAATCATTGAGAGTTGACTATTTATCATTAAGAAATAAGCTAAGTATTGTTCTAGAATATACATCATGGATGTGTTTCTTTATGAGGTACATGTGTGAACTGGCATGAGTGTATATCTGCCCTTGTGCTTGCGTGCTAACAAATGATATAGAGAGGTCAAAAGAAACAGACAAACAAGATAAAATTAAAACAAAAACAAACAAGCAAAAAACAACAACAAAATCAAACAATAACCACTGTGACATTTACCTTCACCAGTGCAGACACCGAGCTGTGCTTTAAATTTTATTTACAAATACCAATTAATTCACCTCCAGTGTAACAAGCATTCAACCAGGACGTTCAACTAAACCCCCCACGGGCCATCATCAAAAGCCAATCGCTCATGAGTTATTTATCAGTACTTCTTATCAATAAATATCTTTGTTTTATGGAAAAAAACAATTTTTATTTTTATTTCTTATTGTTCCCATTGATGGACCACTTAGTTCACCAGCGGGCCAGACTTGGCCCGCGGGCCGCATGTTGAACAGCCCTGCTCCAAACCTACCTGCCGACCAACCATATACTAACCTGCTGTTCATCTAATAGAGCCACGGAGTGACGTCCGGCTCCCTGTATAACTGGCCATTAACATACAACCTGTCAACAGAGACAGAAGCCCTGGCTCCTTCTAAAATAAATTTCTTCCTAATAGGAAACAAAACGCGTCGTCTGTCTAATATTTCTTTTGGAAATTGATCATTAACACTATATTCCGTTCCCCTCAGTTCTCTGCCCTGTCTGATAACCTGCATTTTTTGTTTGTAATGCTGGAATTTCACCACCATTGCCCGTGAACGCGAGTTAGCTGATCGTCTAGCTCCGATCCTGTGAACGCGATCGAAAGTGATTGATCTTACCGTCTCGCTCGGGAGTTTAAGCTGATGTTCAATGAAGTTACGAACTGTAACTTCAGCGTCCTCTCCTTCCCGCTCCGGTATCCCAGAAAAAACAAGATTATCTCTCATACTTCTGCTCTGTAGATCCAGGATGGACTCTTTGTATTTCCTGCTTTCACCAGACATCCTCGTCACCTGCTCTGTTAGATGTTTCACGTCGCCCCGCAGCGCTTGATTCTCTGCAGCGAGTGACGTCACTTGGGCTTGACTAAACTCCAAGGATTCTCTGAGTTTTTCAAATTCTTTGTGCAAAACTTCTACTAAAAAAAGTCTAGCATCAAAACTAGATAGTTTTTTATCAATTGATTCTAATATCTCCGTAAAACTCTTCTCTGGGGACCCGGATGCGCCCGGAGAACTCTCTGAACGCGTGCGCTTAGATGTTTGTGCGGGCGTGGTGTTTTCTTTTGTCTTACCCATCACGAAACTGTCAAAACACTGGTCCAGAAAATTCTCCAAGTCACTCACCGTCTCCTCGTCCAGATTTTTGAATCAACAGGTAGAGGTTAATATGAACAGTTTTTTTTTAATGTATTTAAAAAATACACATAAATGTTTAATCAAAACATTAAATGTTGATTTAATTTAATATATTTTGGTTTGTCTTACCTGAATTCAATCACATTTATTTACATTTGTTTGGCTTACCTGTCTCCTGCCATTTAAAATGCAGCACAGCTCTCACCTGTCCTCAACCTCAGCCTCTCATCACCAGGTGCAAGCAATCTTCATTCGTTCGTTCACTCTCTTTTTTTTATATTTTTTTTATAGATATATTTATTAGATTTTTTTTCACAAAGAAAAAGACAAAAGAAAAGACACACATACAAACAAAACAAAACAACAACAAAACAAAACGAAAAGCTCAGCATTGCAGTAAAATATAATAAGGGAAATGCATACTTCAATTACAAGAAAGTCCAGCTCTAAACATCTTTGAATGCTTCAGCTAAGATGGTAGACACGTGTCCCTCAGAGTAATCCAAGAAGGGCTTCCATATACGTCTGAAAATGTCAGTCTTGGAATGAGCAAGGCATGTTAGAAAGTCAAGCGGAATATATTCCAAAATGAGTTTTTTCCATCCAGAAATGGCAGGGGGCTTATCAGAAATCCATTGTAACAAAATATTTTTGCGAGCACAGTAAGTTAGAACATTATACAACTTACTTTTGTTGGAATTTTTAACATGTTTATTTGGTAGACCAAGGAGAAGAGAGACTGGGTCGAGATCGATATCGATTTTGATAATTTTCTTTATCTCAATCAAAATAGATTTCCAGTATATCTGGATCCTGGGACATGACCAAAGACAGTGTGTAAGGCTGCCTTCATGTATTTTACATTTAGGACACAATGACGAGGATCCTGGTTTAAACTTAGACACTCGATTTGGAGCCAAATGAGCTCTATGTAATAATTTAAGTTGTAATGCCCAAGAACGATTACAAATGGAAATTTTCCCGGCAGAATTCCAAATATTACTCCATGTTTCATCAGTGATCTCGACGTTCAGTTCCTCTCCCCAGGCCTGAGCCAAAGTGGATAAGTGACTCTTATCACATTTCAGTGTTTTATAGCACATACTAAGTGACACTTCACGAGTTCCAAAAAACAAATTTTCAATGCTCGAAACTTCAATGTCCCTGAATAATGTTGTTTCTTTTTTAACAAAATCTCTTAACTGAAAAAAACGAAAGAGGTTATTTTTCGCTATTCCAAACACTTCCATAACTTGATTAAAAGACATAAACACCCCTTCCTTGAAAAGGCAACCAAGAGAGGAAATACCCTTAGCTCCCCATTCTCCAAAGCCTGCATCTAACATACCAGGAAGAAAATCAGGATTCTGAATAAAGGGTATAAGTGGTGATGTTTTCCCAGTTCTTCCCTCGATATGTTGAACCGCCCTCCAAGCCCTAACTGTATTCACAGTAATTGGATTATTACAACATTTATGTACTGTTTTCATAGTTTTGACAAAAATTAGACTTTTAAGAGGACAGTCACATAATGAGGTTTCTATGTCAAGCCACACTGTGGATGGATTCTCAGATATCCATTTCTGGACATATAATATAAGAGAGCTCAACTGATATTTTTTAATATCCGGAAAAGCTAAGCCTCCCTTGTCTCTTGGTAACTGCAGTGTTGACATTTTTATAAATGCTCTTCTTTTGGCCCATATAAAGGAAGTAAACCAACTTTTTAGTTTTTGAATCCACTTCTGAGTAAATAAAACGGGTATCATCCTAATTGGGTATAATAAGCGAGGGAGAACGTTCATCTTAAGGAGCGAAATTCTGCCCATCCAAGATAGAGGAAGATAGTTCCAGCGTTCAAGGTCTAGTTTAATTTGTGCAAATAGTGGGATAAAGTTGGTTTTAAACATCTGATCAAAAGAAGGTGTTATAAATATACCAAGATATTTAAATCCTGCAGGAGACCACTTAAAGGGGGAATTAGGTATATGAAGCTGTTTACCCAGAGGCATGGCCTCGGACTTAGAAAAATTTATTTTATATCCCGAAAATAAACCAAACTGATTAATAATTGTAATGACTCTTCCAACCGAGGTGGAAGGTCTGGAGATAAATAACAGAACGTCGTCAGCATATAAAGATATTTTATGCGTTCCCTTATCAGTATTGATACCCAGTATGGTAGGGTCGCTACGAATTGCTTCAGCTAATGGTTCAATTGCAAGAGTAAATAAAAGAGGCGAAAGAGGACAGCCTTGCCTGTTCCCCCGTTCACTCTCTTGATTCAGGGAAATTTCCCCCTACTATGTATGAAGCTAATATAACACTACTACATAAAGAAGGCAGGGAGGAGACAGAGCTTTCATCATATCGTCCTATCTCATTATTGAATTCTGATATTAGAATATTCGCTAAGGTATTAGCAAATAGATTAAATAAACATATATCTTCTATTGTTCACCCTGACCAAACGGGCTTTGTCCCTAAAAGGTTTTCATTTTTTAATATTAGACGGTTAATGAACATTATGTACCATAAATATGACACTAAGTTTAAAGGAGCTGTTCTCTGCCTGGATGCTGAAAAGGCATTTGACCAATTGGAGTGGCCTTATATCCTGACTGTACTTGAGGAATTTGGGTTTGGCAGTAAATTTGTGTCTTGGATTAAAACAATGTATGCTCAACCATCTGCCTCTGTTCTCACAAATCAGGACAAGTCAGAGCCCTTTCTCCTACACCGGGGAACTCGCCAGGGTTGCCCTCTTAGTCCTCTGCTTTTTGTGGTTGCTATGGAGCCTCTCGCCATTAGTATTAGAAAACACCCACTAATCAAACCAATTCATTTGGGGAACATTGACCATCATCTCTCATTGTATGCTGATGACGTAGCTATTTTTGTATCACATCCGGAGCAGTCAGTGCCAATTCTCTTAGACCTTATTCAGTCTTTTGGTGAGATTTCAGGCTATACTATTAATTGGCAGAAGAGTGAATTTATGTCATTAGGTACAAGCCTTACCTCTGAATTCCTAGATAACCTTTTATTTAAAATAACTGACAAACTGAAATATCTTGGAGTTATTTTGCCTAGAGACCCCAAACAAATTTTTAAATTGAACTTTTTAGAAAAAGTGGATAATCTTAAGAAAGACGTTGATAAATGGAGAACACTCCCACTCTCTATGATGGGTCGCATAAATGCCATTAAAATGGTGTCCTTGCCTAAATTTCTATATCTTTTTCAAGGCCTGTCTATTTTTTAACAAAGGCTTTTTTTAAATCCTTGGACTCAATAATTTTGCCTTTTGTCTGAGGCTTTAAAGCCCATAGAATATCAAAAACTCACCTACATAAACCAAGAGAGATGGGGGGTTAGGACTACCCTGCTTGCAGCACTATTATTGGGCAACGAATGCAAGAGCCTTGGTGTACTGGCAGGAAGGTGATGCTTAAGAACTGTCTACAAATTCTCCCCCCTGGGTGGCTATTGAAAGAAGTAGTGTCATAAACAGTTCTCTTCCGGCACTCCTTTTCTCAGCACCGATATCTCCTATAAATAGCGGAACAAATAATTGGATTGTTTTAAACTGTCTAAAAATATGGAAACAAATTAAGGTATATTGTAGCCTACCTGAGACCTCAGTTCAAGCCCCAATATACCGTAACCATGCTTTCCCCCCATCATTATCAGACACAGCATTTAAAAATTGGAGACTAAAAGGCCTAATCACACTTAAAAATTTGTATATTAACAAAAAGTTTGCTTCATTTGCAATGTTGAAGGACTGTTTTTCTCTTCCGGATGAAGATTTTTTCAGATATTTGCAAATTAGAAATTATGTTTGCATTAACATTCCGAATTTTGTATCTCTACCGGAAGAAAATCAGATATGCAAAATACTGTTGGGCTCTCCAGAATCCAAAAAAATAATTTCAAGCTTTGTCGATACCTTTGCAGAACAAATTAATTTTGCCACAAACTTCTTGAGAGCTGCATGGGAGGAGGAGCTGGGTCTGCAGATTGGGAGTGAGGTCTGGGAGGAGGGTCTTGGAAGGATTCGGTCATGTTCTATCAATGTAAGGCACCAGTTAATTCAGTTCAAGGTGTTTCATAGACTCCACTATTCTAAAATGAAATTGCACAGAATATTCCCCTCAATATCTCCAAAATGTGATAAATGTAAGTCCGCTGATGGCTCACTGTCACACATGTTTTGGTTTTGCCCCAGACTGTCTCAATATTGGTGCGACATTTTCAACTTCTTCTCTAAAGTGTATAAGAGTACGATGTTGCCAGATCCTCAAATTGCATTGTTTGGATATTCTCCCTCACTTAGGAACCGCAGTATTTCTGTGCAAACGACTGTGATGTATGGAATGGTAACGGCTAAGAAAGTCATATTGAGACTGTGGAAAACTGACAAGGCTCCTCAGTTTAAAATGTGTTTAAGTGATTTTATTGAGATTCTTCATTTGGAGAAACTACGGTACGATGTTGTGGGTGCCACTACTAAGTTCTGTAGTATCTGGCAGCCGTTCTTGGACCACCTTTCCCAGTCTGAGACTGATCCTAATGTCCACAAAGTGTCTTAATTTGCCACCTGTGCCTTTATAGATAGGTAATACCATCCATCCATCCATTTTCGTCCGCTTATCCGGGGTCAGGTCGCGAGGGTAGCAGCCTAAGTAGGGAGGCCCAGACTTCCCTCTCCCCAGCCACTTGGCGCAGCTCCTCTGGGGGAATCCCAAGGCGTTCCCAGGCCAGCCGAGAAACATAGTCCCTCCAGCGTGTCCTGGGTCTTCCTCTGGGTCTCCTCCCGGTGGGACATGCCCGGAACACCTCACCAGGGAGGCGTCCAGGAGGCATCCTAACCAGATGCCCGAGCCACCTCAACTGGCTCCTCTCAATGTGGAGAAGCAGCGGCTCTACTCCGAGTCCCTCCCGGATGACTGAGCTTCTCACCCTATCTCTAAGGGAGAGTCCAGACACCCTGCGGAGAAAACTCATTTCAGCCGCTTGTATCCGAGATCTCGTTCTTTCGGTCACAACCCAAAGCTCATGACCATAGATGAGGGTGGGAACGTAGATCGATCGGTAAATTGAGAGCTTTGCCTTTCGACTCAGCTCTCTCTTCACCACGACAGACCGGTACAGCGCCCGCTTCACTGCGGACGCTGCACCTATCCGCCTATCGATCTCACGCTCCAGTTTTCCCTCATTCGTGAACAAGACCCCGAGATACTTAAACTCCTCCACTTGGGGCAGGACCTCCTCCCCGACCCGGAGAGGGCATGCTACCCTTTTCCGGCTCAAGACCATGGCCTCGGATTTGGAGGAACTGATCCTCATCCCGGCCGCATCACACTCGGCTGCAAACCGCTCCAGCGAAAGCTGTAGATCACGACCTGATGAAGCCAATAGGACCATATCATCTGCAAAAAACAGAGAAGCGATTCCAAGGCCACCAAAACGGATCCTCTCAACACCTTGGCTGCGCCTAGAAATTCTGTCCATAAAAGTTATGAACAGAATCGGTGACAAAGGGCAACCTTGGCAGAGTCCAACTCTCACTGGAAACGAGCCTGACTTACTACCGGCAATGCGGACCAAGCTCTGACACCGGTCGTACAGGGACCTAACAGCCAATATCAATGGGCCTGGTACCCCATACTCCCGGCGTACCTACCACAGAACCCCCCCCCGAGGGACGTGGTCAAATACCTTTTCCAAGTCCACAAAGGTAGTACCATCTTAAAGTGTAAATGGTAACCAGTGCAGTGTAACCAGTTATTTAGGTATTTACCCTGACTTGTTTTTAATTAATTCTATTTATTTTTAGTTTTTGTATGTTTTTATTTTGTCATTTTCTTTTCTTTTCGTTTCTCTTTCTTTCTTACTTATACAGTAATTTGTTAAATAAGTATATGCCTTATACTTTGTGTATGATTTATGTATGTTGTATTCTGAAAATCCAATAAATATATAAGTAAAAAGAAAAAGTCTGACTGCATTCACGTAGGGGCATGTTCACAGCCTTCACAAGCCGTTTTCGCACTGCACTGCCCTTCCCAGCCCAGCTCGTCCCGGGTTGCCCTTGAGCCCAGCCTGGCCCGCCCCCGCTCATTTTGCAGTGTGCGGAGAGCCGCCTTGAAGTGGGTGGGCAGTTCTTGTGTGCGCGCGTTCTTGTGTGCGCGCTTGGTGTTATTTACGTTCTAAAATAAGCTGGTTTGTAATCAGTTATTAACAAAAATTAAACTCAGAAACACTAATATATATATTCAGCTAACACATGTTTTTTAGGCGTTTCTGTAGTTATATTTTAATGAAATTCAGCTTGCGCGCCGAAAGGCGGAAATGCTCTGTATGTGTGTGTGCTTCGTGTTATTTACGTTCTAAAATAAGCTGATTTGTAATCAGTTAACAAAAATTAAACTCAGAAACACTAATATATATATTCAGCTAACACATATTTTTTTAGGCGTTGCTGTAGTTATATTTTACTGAAATTCAGCTCGCGCTGAAAGGCGGAAATGCTCTGTATGGATGCACGCTTTGTGTTATCTACGTTCTAAAATAAGCTGATTTGTAATCAGGTATTAACAAAAATTAAACTCAGAAACACTAATATATATACTTAGCTAACACATTTTTTTAGGCGTTTCTGTAGTTATGTTTTAATGGAATTCAGCTCGCGCTGAAAGGCGGAAATGCTTTGTATGGGTGCGCGCTTCGTGTTATTTAAACTGGGCCCGGGAGCTCGGCCCGCTTAGAACCTCCGTTGGTTGGGTTCTAAAACTCGGGCTGACGCCGGCCCGAAAAGGCAACTGCGAACAAGACGAACCCGGGTTGAAGCTGGGCCGGGCTGGGCCGGGGAGGGCCGGGGAGGGCTGTGCAGTGCGAAAACAGCTACAGTGTGGGAAGGAAGAGCCAAGAGCGATAGGAGGGGAGGTGAAGGAGCAGCAGAGGGGCGCCTAATCAGTGCTGTTCCCCTGTTATTGATCATTTCATGCAGTTAAATATAGAAAAAGCCTACTAGAAAAAAAATTTTTTTCTAGAGATGGTCTCTAGATAGTTTTGACGCTGCACTACAGGGGGCGTCCCCTGTAGTGCAGCGCCCCCATGCGTTGCATACATTGCATAGCTGCTTTTTGCGCCACTGTGTGTGAGTGTTCTGGACAGACAGTGGAGAACACACGTTTGCTGGGTGTGGAAGAAGCTTGAACACAAATATGAGCATGCACGATCTGACAGCAAAGGATAAGTCTTGTGTTGGTTCTACCATCATCTGCAGGGTCCTCAGAAAGAAGGGCTGGTGGAATGTCCTGGTACATCTGCAGCTCTCTCTCCGTTTGTTTCTTTATGGACATGGAGCTGTGAAATTACATTCTGTACCTCTTCTTCAGCAAAATGCTCCTCCAGTGGAGAATTTCTGGACAGACTGCAGGGAGGTGGTTCCTAAACAAACAACAGGTTCATCAGTATTATCAGTAAAAAGGGATTATTAAATCAATATTAAAATTGTGAATGTATATAATTTCAGCTTTAACGCTAGGACTACCAAACATATGTACTTGTAAATATTTTACATATAGCTCCCATGGGAGACTGTAAAATGACAGATTTAATTAGCATTATCACGTCCATTGGTATGTATCCACCTTATTCTTGGGGGTGTCACTGTAGAAGCGATAATGTGTCGTACTTCCGTTTGACCCCGGAAGTAGAATTTTTGCATTGGCTCCTCGTTGTTTGCTTGCTAATCTGCGCGCATCGTAGAAGTTCTGTTAAAGTTCTGTTTTCTGTTATTTTGAGCTAATATTGTCACGAAGATGTCTTGTGGAGCTCGGGTACCTGTTGCGCTGTTCGTGGCTGTACGAATAATCAGACGAAGCTGAATTTGTGGCTGCAACTAGTGTGTGTTGAACAGGCTCCGATAAGAAAAACCCGCATCCTTCTTTGTGGCTGGGCTACGAGAAACCACCTGAAAAAAGTCACCGTATCCTCCAGAGGATCGAGAACATCAGGTATGATTTAAGAGACAGCTTTTAGTGTTATGATTTTATGTAGTCAGTGATTAAATGATACTAATATTTTCGTTCATAACTGGCAAATAAACACACGCACCTATATATGTATGCTGTGTGTGCGTTTATTTATACATATCTATCTATATATATATATAATATAGGTGTGTGTTTATATATATATATATATATATATATATATATATATATATATATATATATATATATATATATATATATATATATATATAATATAGGTGTGTGTGTGTGTGTGTTCATAAATGAACCCTAATGTTTGTATAATGTACTTTTACTTTCAGATGGGCTTGACGAGAGTGTGGAGCTGTAAACACCACCAGTCACATGCAGCATGACTGTTGGAATGTGGATTGACATAATGTCAGAACAAACCAACAACCTTATTCTATGGTTGCCCCGTGAAACAATTAAAGCAACATGTTTTGCAGAAAGCTAAAAACTTGGACTCCAGAAGTGAATCATACATGCAAATAACACTGTGAAATATTTATTGGCTGTTTCTCCCTCTGGAATAATCATGTTTATTTCAGATGCTTATGGTGGTAAATGCAGTGACAGGTATATAACACAGAACTCTGGGTTTCTGGACTATCTGCGTGCTGGAGATCAGGTGATGGGTGATCGTGGTTTCACAGTGAGGGACCTGCTGCAAGAGCTATGGTGTCAATTTAATCATTCCAGCATTCACACGCAAAGGATGCCAGCTTATTTCAAGTGAGAAGTGAGAAGACATTAAATGTAAACATTTTTCTCAAGTACTGGTGTACTTACTGTAAACGTAACACAACTCTTAACATGTTTTTTTAAAGGATATGTTAACTATATTACATTAGAAAAGTATTTGCTTAAATGATTAATTTGTTATGTACAATAGTTTGGGTTTTTTTTTCACATATTTTTATTGATATTTTGCATATAGAACAAAGGTATTTACAAATTCGAGGGTATAAAAATGTTGAAGATAACCAAACTATTCACACCTTTGACTCTAACATGCCTTTTTTTTCCCCCAGGAACACCAAACACATACAGAACACCTCCAATAGTGAAACACAGTAAAGTGAAAGTAGTAGTAAATAAAATATAAAACAATAAATTGAAATAAATTGAAATAACTTTTAAGTAAAAAAAATAAAATTAAATAAATTAAAAAATAAATAAAAAAGAAACCTAGGTGTGCAGGGGAATTTGTATTTCTACATTAAAGCAACAAATTCCATAAATGGCTGCCAGATAGAGTAGAATTTGTTCAAATTTCCAGATTTAGTATATCTAATTTTCTCCACTTTCAAAAAGGACATGACCTCATTTATCCACATTGTGCTGGATGGAGTTTTAGTTGATTTCCAATTACAAAGAAGGTGACGCCTAGCGATCAAAGAAGTAAAAGCTATCACCTTCAACTCTCTTGTGGAGTATTGACTATATTGCTCCGGGAGACCGAATATGACAGTATAAGCCGAGATGTCAATAGTTTTCGAAAGTACAATCGATATGGTATGAAAATAAATTTGCCAGAAGTTCACAAGGGCTGAGCACGAAAAAAACATATGTGTAAGATTGCAGGGCGAGCCTCCACAGCGGTCACAAACATCTATTACATTAGGGTAGATCCGTGCCAGTCTAGATTTTGAGTAATGACATCTGAATATTACTTTGAACTGTATCAGACTCAGGCGGGCACATATAGAGGTATTATGAATAGCCATCAGAGCTTTCTCCCACCAGTGATCATCAAAAACTAGCCCCAATTCCTGCTCCCAAGCTCTCTTAGTGCTTGTGGTTAAAAACACATCATATGATTGAATAGAATTATAAATCTTTGAAATTAAGGACCCTTGCAATGGGTTAAGTTGTATAAATTCGCTCCACGGCTGTTCAGGAGGCAGATGAGGAAAATTAGGAAATAAGGATTTTGCACAAGCTCTTATCTGAAAATATCTAAACAAATGAGAGGGTGGGAGATGAAATTTAGAAGCTAAATCAGTGAAAGAGCAAAACAACCCTTCTCTAAATAAATCTTTGAAACATTTTAGTCCTTTATTCTGCCATAAGGAGAATGTTGGATCAGTAAGAGCAGGTTTAAACAATGGGTTTTTTAAAATTGGGGTCAAGACTATGGGGTCTGTAAATTTAAACTGTTTCCTAAACTGAAACCATATCCGGAATGTATCTACAACTATGGGGTTGGTAGTTTGGCCTGAGGGATTCACAGAAGTTGGACCTGTAAGCAAAGCTGAAAGTGAAGCTGAGGGACATGAATATATTTCTAATTCACACCAGGTTATATCAACGGGATTAGACCAGAAAGCAATTTTGTTAATATTAGCTGCCCAGTAATAAAATCGAAAATTTGGTAAGCAAAGACCACCATGAAACTTACAGTTCTGAAGTGTTTTTTGTCTTACTCTGGGTGTTTTGCCGTTCCACAAAAAATTACCAATAGCTGAATCTAAAGAATTAAAAAAACTTTTTGGTAAAAATACAGGTAGACATATAAAAAGAAACAAAAATTTTGGCAGGATGTTCATTTTAACAGTACTTATTCTCCCTATCAAAGAGAGTGGGAGGGATTCCCATTTTTGAAAGTCTTTTTTGATGTCCACCAAAAGTGAAAGAAAATTTTTAGAGTACAGAGACTTAAAAGATCTGGTTATGTTGACCCCAAGATATCGAAAACCTGAAGGGCATAGCTTAAAAGGGACATCCGATTGGGAGAGTTGTAAGGCCAAGTGGTTAACAGGATAGCATTCACTCTTGATGACATTAACTTTATACCCTGAGAAATGGGCGAATCTGTGAAAAAATTTCACAATTGCGGGACAAGTTCTTATTGGATCAGTAACATATAGAAGCAAATCGTCTGCATATAATGACAATCTTATTTCTGTATGGCTCCTGATGATTCCATTAACACTTGGAGAGGATCTCAAAAAAATACTCAAAGGCTCTATTGCAAGTGCAAACAAAAGGGGCGATAGGGGGCAACCTTGTCTGCATCCTCTATTTAAAAGAAAATATCCGGATCTGTTATTATTGGTAATAATACTGGCACAGGGCAAAGTGTAAAGAAGGCGTATCCACGATATAAAGTTTTTACCAAATCCAAATTTTTCCAAAACGACAAACAAATAACTCCATTCAACCCGATCGAATGCCTTCTCAGCGTCAATTGTTATGACAACCTCAGGCGCTAGTGAAGTCCCCCTCGAATAAATAACATTCAACAATGTACGAACATTGTAATAAAGTTGACGTCCCTTTATGAAGCCAGTTTGCTCCCTGGAGATAATTGTTGGGAGAACTCTTTCAAGTCTTTGAGCCAGGGCCTTTGCAAGAATCTTTGTGTCAACATTCATTAAAGATATTGGCCGGTAGGAGGTACAGAGATCAGGATCCTTGTCTTTCTTTAAGAGAACGCTGATAGAAGCTTGCCTTAGTGAAGGGGGAAGTGAACCGAGTAACAGAGACTCAACATAGACAGAATAAAGCAATGGAATAAGTTTAGCTTGAAATACTTTAAAAAACTCAGATGGGAATCCATCAGGTCCCGGAGCTTTATTATTTTGCATATTTTGTAAAGAGGTATTTAACTCCTGGATAGTCAGACCAGATTCTAGATGATCAATCAATTCTGGGTGTAAAGAAGGAAACTGAAGCTCATCCAGGAACTTATGCATATCAGTCAGATCTGTTGGAAGTTCAGATTTATACAGGGACTCATAAAATGATGAAAAAACCAAATTAATAGTTTGCATGTCCTCCTGCTGGACCCCCGAGCCGTCTGTAATACGACATATTGAACGTGAAGCTGCTTGGCGGCGCAATTGATGAGCTAATAATCTGCTTGGCTTGTCTCCATGTTCATAATACCTAGCACGAGAATGAAGCATAAGGCGCTCCGCCTCATTAGTTGTAATAAGATCCAGCTCAGTTTGTAGGACCAAACGACGCTTTGAAAGATTATCAGATGGAGTAGCTGCAAGCTGTTGATCAACCAATTCCAACTCAGATACAAGCTTCTGAATCTTTGACATCTTCAATTTCCTCACATGCGCAGAATATGAAATTATCTGACCACGTAAATATGCCTTCAAAGAATCCCACAGGAGCGCCCTAGAAATTGGTTCAGAATCAGAATCATTAAGTGCAATAAAATCCTCTATTGCGTCCGTAATAAATTTGTGAAATTTATCATCTAATAATAATGAGGTGTTAAATCGCCATTGAGAGGGATATCGAGGCCCAGGTGCAATCTGAAGATCAAAAGAGACAGGAGCATGATCCGAAATAATGATTGGGTGATATGTAGCATTTGATACTTTAGGCATAAGTTTAGCATCTATAAAAAAATAATCTATACGTGAAAAAGTCTGATGAACAGGTGAATAAAAAGAATATTGCTTATTGTTCGGATTATGAGATCTCCAGGGGTCAACACAACCATTATTTAACATGAAACTATTTAGGGTTCTAGCCATTGATGATTGGGTTAGAACAGGTTTAGAACGGTCTAACAGAGGATCTATAGTACAGTTCATATCCCCACCAAAAATCAAAACAGAGTCATTCAAAGATGGCAAAATTTCAAACAGCTTATTCATAAAACCAGGATTGTCAAAATTGGGAGCATATACATTAACTAGCAAGGTGGATACATGGAATAAAGTACCTAATACTATCAGATATCTGCCATCTTTGTCTGAAATGACTTTAGACATTTTGAATGGTACAGATTTACCTATTAAAATAGCAACCCCTCTAGACTTTGAATTAAAACTGGAGTGGAGTACCTCTGCAACCCATGAACATTTAAGTCTAGACTGGTCTTTAATTCTCATATGGGTCTCCTGTAGAAAAACAATGTCAGGTTTCAAACGTTTTAAATGAGATAACACCTTACTTCGTTTGACAGCGCACCCTAAACCTCTAATATTCCAGCTAATAAATCTTACATTTGAGTTATTTGCATTAGCCATGTAAAATATGCGTTAATATTGATGAAACATTCAGCCTCCGCCCCCACGTACCAGGTAAAGAATAAAAAAATAAAATAAAAAAATAGAAACACACACACACACAACACACCACATCCCTCCCCCAGATAGCACTTACCATTATCCCATCCCCAAACGACGGAATACCAGTGCAAACTCCAATAGGAGTCATAAGCCTAAAGACTAAACTTAAGGTTTTGAACCCAACCATCAACCTCAATTCACCCCAACTCAGTTGGAGCTCCTGCAAACAAATATAAACGATCGTGTATTTAATAACAGAATAAGTGTATTACATGTCACCAAATCCTCTTGTGTCTCCAGTTGGTCTAAAGTTTAGACCAACCTAAAAAGCCTAAATAAAAATTTTCCTAAACTGAACAATATGAACAGCGTCACTCACTTCATATTAAACTAAACAAGATCAAAAATATTTCAAATAAGCAATACAGCCACCACTGTCAAAAGTCATTTTAAAATAAAGAAAAATCTGATTGAAACTTTTACTTACAGTCGAGCCATAGTTTTAATTTTAAGGTGGTGCTGGCAGTTTTATTTTGTCTTCAGTGTTTTCACGAAGGCAGCCGCCTCCACAGGTGAAGTAAACTCTCTCGTGACACCTCCTTTAGTAATGCAAAGTCGAGCTGGATGCAGCAGCCCAAACCGTATGTCCGGAACCTCTCTGAGCTGATGTCTGACGTCATTGAAAGCTGCACGGGCTTTTGCAATCCGAGCAGTAAAATCAGGGAAGATGGAGATTGTGGCGTCTCCCACTTTTACCCGCTGCTGGACTCTGGCCCGCTGTAGAATGTCGGCGCAGTCTGTATAATAATGTAAACGAGCTATTATAGGGCGGGGCCGCTCACCCGGCTTCGGTCTGGACTGTAGAGATCGGTGCGCCCGGTCCACCACCGGTTCCTTATCCAGGCCGAGCGCATCCTTAAGCAGGGTGGAAATCATATTAGCGCTGATGGGGTTACGCTCCTCCGGAAATCCAATAATTCTAATATTATTCCGCCGAGATCTTGACTCTAATTCCTCACATTTATTATCAAGAGCGAGGACCTGCACCGAAAGCTTGTCCAAATTACTCTTGAGTGAAATCACATCATCAGTGCATGAAGACAGCGGTCCCTCCATGCCTGCAACAGTCACCTTTAATGTATCCACCTCCGACTTAATAGCCACAATGCTGTCATTCAGCTCCGACTTCACGCTGTGCAGCTCCGACTTAATCTGGGACAGATTATTATTCAGCGCCGTCTCCAACTCCGTCTTAAAAATGCTCACCATCTCTTCACGGAGTGCACCGAGAAGTTCAGCTTTAAACTCCGACACGTTCCAAGAAGTTTCTTCTGGCTGTCGCCTGGCAGCCGCGCCCCTCGGTGAAGTCTCCACAAGCTGCGGCGGTGATGACAGCGTGGGAGCAGACCTCCCCGCTGCGGCCGTCAAATTGATCGTGTTTTTAGATTTTGGAGGCATCTTGATTTATAAAAGAGCTCTTATAAAGTTTAGAGGACAGGCAACATGAAATGCCCAAATGCACCTTTGGACTTCCGGTTTTGCACCTGATGGAGTAAGACGTGTCGGAGGGAGCTCCTGCAATCCTACTGACAACTTTTTAATGGTAGTTTTGCACGCTATGCCACTGTCTCAACTCAGTGGTTCCACACTGTCCAGTTAAAAGCCACTGCCAGTACCCACCCTCACTCAGCCCAGTTTATGGGACCACCTTGTTTGAGGTTCCAAGCAGACTCTTCCAAGGAACAGATTTTGGCATAAGCAGACAGCAGCCGTTGATTGACCAGCAGAGCTACATCACTGAATGACCTGCTTAGCAAAACTGCACATTACATCTGAACCTACACTTCCTAATCATCATGACAGACAGTGACACAATAAAAAAAAGCACATTTCTCAAGATATCAGATGATTGCACAGTATGGAGAGAGAGAGAGAGAGGTCGCGCATTCACGTAGGACAGTACCGTTACCAGTGTATGAATGTGTATGAATGGGTGGATGGCTGGTATTGTAAAGCACTTTGGGGCTCCTCACAGGGGGCTAGAAAGCGCTATATAAATAAGCTCCATTTACCATTTACCATTTTTATGGCTACACCAGGACTTGGGAGCAGTGCCGGGATAAGCTAAAGAAGTTGATGTCTGATTTTTATAGTCTGATTAAGAATCACAACAAGCAGAGTGGCTCAAACACAATGACCTGTTATGAAACTGCCCACTTTGCATTGACAATCCCACTCACATAGTGAGGAAACGAGTGGCAAATCACCGACACGTGAGAAGAACAGATTAGATGAGAGCCAAGTGGAATCCTCAATGGCAAAGTGGCTAGACTCTAGCCAATCTACAAAATTTCAGTGATTATGGAACTATAAGTTGATCTTTCATACTTATACAAGTTAATGAAGTCTAAATATTATGCTAATGTGCCTGCTTCAGTGCAAACACATTACATCTTCAAGATTTAGCCAAGTGGAATCCCCTTAATTGCAAAGTGACTAGACTCAATTGATCAATCTACAAAATTCCAGTGAATATGGAACTATATTATTAATCATTTTATTTAAAAGCGCCTTTCAGGACACCCAAGGACACTTAACAAACCAATACAGTTCAAACATCAGCGACAAATTGAAATATAAAACATAAAGATTATAAAATGCAAAATGATAAAAATTCATTTAGTAGAGTTAATGATAAGCTAGTCTAAAGAGATGTGTTTTCAGGGCTGTCTTGAACAGAGAAAGGGAGGTGGTGTTGCGAAGGTCTGGCGGTAGAGCATTCCAGAGGTGAGGGGCAGAGCAGGTGAAGGCCCTGCTCCCCATGGTGGAGAGGCGGGCAGAGGGTACATGGAGGTGTAGTGAAGAGGAGGATCTGAGAGAGCGTGATGGGATGGAGATTTGGAGGAGGTCAGATAGATGAGGGGCAAGGTTGTGGATAGCTTTGAACATGAGTAGAATTTTGAAGATGATGCGTGATTTAACCGGGTGCCAGTGGAGCTGCTGCAGGACATGAGTGATGTGGTTATAGTAGGAGGTTTGAGTGATGACACGGGCAGCAGGAGTGATGTGGTTCTAGTAGGAGGTTTGAGTGATGACACGGGCAGCTGAGTTCTGGACCATCTGTAACTTATGGAGAGATTTGTTGGGGAGGCCGTAGAGAAGGGAGTTGCAGTAATCGATGCGGGAAGTCACAAAACTGTGCACCAGGATAGCTGTGGAGCGGGGTATGAGAGGACGGAGAAGGTTAATATTACGGAGGTGGGAATAGGCAGACAGAGTAATATTGTTGATGTGTGAAGTGAAGGAGAGAGTGGTGTCGAGGATGACACCAAGGCTCTTGACCTGAGGGGAGGGGGATAGCAGAGAGTTGTTAAGGGGGACGAGAAGATGTTCTGATTTTGAAATAGAGTTTTTGGTACCGACGAGAATGATTTCTGTTTTGTTACTGTTTAGTTGAAGGAAATTGTTAGAAAACCAGTGATTTAGCTCATTGAGACAGTCGGTGAGGATGGAGGGTGGGTGGGTGGAGTTAGGTTTTGATGACAAGTAGAGCTGTGTGTCATCAGCATAACAGTGGAAATGGACGCCGTATTTGCGGAAGATGTGACCTAGAGGAAGGAGGTAAATGATGAAGAGGAGGGGTCTGAGGACAGAGCCTTGGGGGACACCCGTGGAGAGGGGAAGACTGGGAACGGAAGGATTTAAGCTGAATGAATTGAGTGCAATCAGAGAGATAACAGTTGAACCAGTCTTAACGAGGTACCTGAGATGCCAATGGAGGTTAGTCTGTTGAGGAGGATAGAATGACGGATGGTGTCGAAGGCAGAACTTAAATCAAGAAGAATGAGGATGGACAGAAGACCAGAGTCAGCAGCAAGAAGAAGGTCGTTAGTAATTTTTACAAGAGCTCTTTCGGTGCTATGGTGGGGGCGAAATCCAGATTGAAACTCTTCATAAATGTTGTTGTTGGACAGGTGAGAGTGAAGTTGACTAGCAACAGTTTTTTCAAGAATCTTTGAGATTAAGGGCAGATTGGAGATAGGACGAAGATTATTGAAGTTGGTGAAGTCAAGACCTGGGGCCTCATGTACAAAGACTTGCGTGGATTTCTTACTGAAAAGTGCCGCACGGTCAAATCCAGAAATCTGCCTACGCACAAAAAAATCCAGATGTATCAAACTGTGCGTACACCGGAATCCACGCACATTCCTTTTGTACATCACAATTAACGTGGAAATGAGCGCACGTGAGACACCTCCCCTGACACGCCTTCATTTACATATGTTAAACAGATGCAAATTACTTCCTGCATGTGTGAAGGACATGTTTGTTTGATCCCTGCGCGATCAGAAATGATTTCTAGATTCAGGAAAATAATGAATTTAATATAATATGGGTGGGGAAATAAATCCTAAGTAAGAATAGTAATAAAATGTGTTTATCACACAAAGAACGAGTGATTGTGTGTCGGTATTAGTGTGTGCGCGCACCCTGCTTTGGTGCGCAACGGCTCATCCATTCATTCTGAGTGAAAATATTAACTTTGCGCACGAGTTTATTACCATAATTACTGTAAACACAGAGGAACTTGGATGTTTGGTTGAACATAGATCTTTGTTTATTTAATAGATGATATGAAGAAACGGGTCTGTGCGTCTCAGTGGAGAGTTTTCATGACATGACGTGATGTTGGAGTCTCCAAACGCTGCGCGCAGCCTTGTGCGCATCTGTTTGTCTGTGAAGCTTTCACTCTCCTACAAGTTATATATGGTGTACTTTCACGTGTCATTTTGGAGAAATCTACAATAAACGCAGATTATTAAACACCTCCACTGCCGTGTAACACCGGCGAGGGTGCGCGCGCTCCAAACCGCGACCACTCAGCCTTTGGAATCATATGGATGAGACCATTCTATTGGACATGATCCGGCTTTGTGTGGACTGGAATGGCACAGTCCCGATCGACCTGCCAGCTCCCTCTGGAAAGCTCGGGAACAGTTTGATCGCTGCTTCTGATGTGCGTGATGCTCCTGTGTTGCTCCAGAGCGCAGCAGTGCCAAACTGAAAAATGATTATTTCTGGAAACGGCTGATAAGCCATATCCTAGATCAGAAAATTATATCTGTTTATAAATAAATGCTCTGCGTGTTACACTACGTATTTATTATATCCTCCAGTAAGGCTGAATGAATCCGTTCCTGTTAAATTTATTTTTGGCACAACTTTGCGCGTGCTTTATTTAACTGCGTCATGTGGATGTAATACTTGTTAATCGTGTGTTTGATGGGAATATTAATCATTTTCACATCATGAACAGTTAATAATAATAATAATAATAATAATGAATTCAATTTATAACGCACTTTTCATTAATGAAAATCTCAAAGTGCTACAAGGTGCAACAGAATTAAATGTCAATAAAACATTTAATAAACAATTAAAATCAACAACAGTATCAGCTATGATCAAAAGTAGAATCATGAGGAGGTAGAGTATGCTCGGTTGAAAAGAAAGGTCTTCAAGCCGCTCTTAAAGTCAACCACAGATTGTGGGGCTTCAGTTTCTCTGAATCACCTGTGTCGCCAAAGGAACAAGAACCACAGAAACGTGCGTACGCCAGCAGGGGAGCTGGCGTGGAAATGTACCTGGATGCGCACATATTCACGTTCAGTTCAGTTTTGATACATACGGGGTTTTGCGTGGATAGTGACGCACGCAAGGTTTTTGTGCGCACGCACGGTTGATACATGAGGCCCCTGGTTTCTTGATGATGGGGGTGATGGCAGCAGATTTGAAGGCTGTGGGAACAATGCCAGAGGTTAGGGAGGAGTGGATGATATTAGTGATAGGGAGCAGAGACGGGAGAGAGGATTTAACAAGAATTGTGGGAAATGGGTCAAGTTGACAGGATGAGGACTTGGACTTGCTGATAATGTCAGCAATGTCATCAGCAGAGGGGAGGGAGAAGACAGAGAAAGGGAGGGAGGGAGGAGGGAGTTCAACATGGATGCTGCGGGCAGTATTTGGTCCAAGGTGATTATGAATTGAAATCTTTTCATTGAAATGAAATCAGGGAGTTGCAAAATTCTGTGGAAACCATGTGAGAGGGTAGGGAGTTAGATGAGACAGAACGGTGAAGGAGAGGGAACAATGTATTTGAATTACCAACATTGGAACTGATGTCTGAGAAGTAGCTGGATTTGGCTTGAGAAATACTGTTCTTGTAGTGGATGAGGTGGTTTGCATTAAGTTCCTTGTGAATTGTGAGACCGGATTTTTTATAGATTTTTTTTTTTTATAGAGACACTCTAGCCGTCGACCTTTGGTTTTCAGGGAGCGGAGTTCTGGAGTGAACCAGGGTGCAGAGTTGGAGAAGGAAACAATCCGGGTTTTCAGAGGAGCAACAGAGTTAAGTATATTTGTTAGGCTGGTGTTTAATGTGACAAGATCATCTGGGTTGTGGGGCCCTGTGATGGACTTGTAACCTGTCCAGGGTGTCCCCCGCCTCTCACAGTGACTGCTGGATATATGGGTACCAATGACCGCTGTGACCTGAAAAGGAAGAAGCTGGTAAAAGATAATGGATAGATGGGGTTCCACCATGTGGTCCCTGAGGTGTGGCAGAGGTCTGGAACAGGCAGATGTATTGTGAACCACCTCAGTTTTTTCCACATTGTAAAGTCTGCCTAACGTGCCTGACCTAATCAGCATGGTGACAGCTGTGCCTTTCAGTTGGACTACAGACTCCCATTACAATCCAACACTTGAACTATCACGCCCAATTTAGCATGCTCCTTTTATACCAGGCTAAAATGCTACGTCTTTAACCATTTCCTCATCTTCTGCCTGTTTCCGTGGCACTGATTCAAGCAATGAACACCCAATGACTTTTGAGTCAGTCAGTAATTGATGACGCCTATGCATCAGCTTTCAGTAACACTACACGACAAGCAATCTGCATCCGTCATACTAACTGCATGGTGCACTGGGAAAGTTCTTTCCTATGACCTTAGAAACCTGTTTGAATGTCGCTGGTAGGTAGTCTGAAAATGAAGAATTAAACGATGTGCTTCAGTTTTTCATTCACACTTTGTCTGGCTACCTTTGCAGTTATGGCAAACTAGTCAGACATCTTGGCCTGCTTAAATTTTAACGTTATGCTCTTCTTTACAAACTGTAGAGGGGGCTTTATAGCTTTTTTTGAAGGGAACCCATTACTGAAGATCCATTCACTTCAAAGAACCGTTCAATTATGAACAGCAGTGAAGTTATCACACAGCTGTATATAGTGATGTACACCATACGTGATATGTCGTCAGGTCCGCACCATGTCATGTGATGAGGGATTTCACCCCCTCCCCACCTGAGCTGCTCCTCATTGTCTGTTCTATTACTAGAACTTGTACTTTTCAGTATCATTACTACTAACTAGGGATGGGGCCGATCCAGTATCGGTATCGGCCTCCGAAATCGGCATAATTTACATATCAGATTTTCTGATCCAACCTGCCGATATTTCCGATCCATGATGCACGAACACGTGTGTTACACCATATTCTGTGACTTCTGTCTTAACATTGTGTGAGTTAAACCCAATGAAGACACTCTGAGCCTCACAACAGGAAACACCCAAACTTTAATAGCACACAAGAGGCAGGTCTATATCACAGACGTCCATCTCACTCATGGTGCAGCCTGGAACACTTAACATACCGCTAAGCATTATGGGAAATCAACACAGTCCACTCCCCGTTTTAAGTTTCGTTTTTGATTGTGGCACGATGAGTTGTAATTCTTGTTGGCTTTGATCAACGGATACAGATTTAAACTATACATTGAATTTATAAATATATGTGATATAGACCTGCTTCTTGTGTGCTATTAAAGTTTGGGTGTTTCCTGTTGTGAGGCTCAGAGTGTCTTCATTTGGTTTAACTCACACAATGTTAAAGCTTCAGTATGTAGCTTTTTTTATGAACATATTTCTTCACTCTGTCACTACCTCCTGACAGACTGATGTTAGCCAGGTAATCTCTGAAAAAAAATATTGTCCCCTTGCTTCTCCAGGTGGTAAATAAGCATTTCTAAAAAGAAAAGGTGACCCGCCATTTTCCAGCCAATAAAAACAGAGTTTGTAACCAGCCAATAAAAACAGAGCTTGAATTTGAATCAGCCAATAAAAACAGAGCTTGAATTTGAATCAGCCAATAAAAACAGAGCTTGAATTTGAAATTCAACAGACCACAAGGGGGCAGAGCCACATATGGCTCTGAGGGGGAGGGATCAGAATGCTTTGCCTGTTGAAAATATTTCTAAGTGCTGCAGTTCTACAGAAACTGCATACTGAACCTTTAAGATGGTAGTCACAGAATATGGTGTAACACACATGCTCTCTGTTCAAGAAATTCATTATTACAGCCTCATATAAAATCAGTGATATCTGAACTGGATTGGTATCGGCCGATACCCAGAGTTAAGTATCGGGATCGGATCGGAAGTAAGAAAATGAGGATCGGTGCATCCCTACTACTAATAGTACTAATAGTGATATTACAATGCTAACATATATACATTTAGCTGTTCAAATGTACAGTCAAAAAAGGTTGCACTATTTTGAATTTCATGCACACTTGTTTTTATTTTTTTTTAATCTTTTTTCTAGACTTATTTTATTTTTTAATAATGAATGACCATGCATTAAATTGATAAACTATTGGACCCTGAAATTGCACTAAGGGAAAAAGGCTGGAAACAAGTCACAGCTTCTTGTGAAGATACAGATTACCTAAAATGAGTCCACTTTGTTCAGTTTTTATTGTAGGGCTAAAATTTGACATTAATTTAAGTTATAAAAGCTGTAATTGAACAAACTGAAACCTTCTGTGTTTATCTGCATCACAGATCCCGACCCACATGGGACCACAGACTCCCTTGGGTTTAGCAGTGATCCATTTGGAGAACAGTTGCCTGAAACGTTGATACCAGATCCCAATCCTCCATCTCTCCACAGCCCCCCCATATCACCTCCCATAAAGAAGCCTCAGTTTCTGCTCAGGGCTGCCCCATGGCAGCGCAGCAGAGGCAGGGGGCGGAGGGGAGGACTGGACAGGGGGCAGATGTTCGAGGACCCAGCTGTGATGAGGATAGTGGAGGGCCGGCCAAGCCTCATGGTGACAAATTTCCTTCAACTCCAAATTATGGCTCAGGTTGTAGTGGCTGTGTTTAATCTTTGTTGTTTGCATTTGAAGAGTCTCGACAACGCTATAGTAGACTGTGGGCCTCAAGTGTACCGGAATGCCTTTCAGAATAATGTAAGTGCTAACATTCACAGACTTGTCCTCCGCTATATGCAGCTCAGACTTCCTTCCACTGTTTTTGCTCCTAGAGGATGATGCCTTGCAGAAAAAACATCAGAGTCTCGGGATCAGTTCTTCAGGTTACAAACGGCATGTTATCCATGATGCTGGATTTGTGAAACCTTTTACTTTAAAAGTGGTTCTTGTATTATTTGTAGGACAGTGCCATAGTGTGTGTGATTGGTCACAGAGGCAGAGGTCAGCACATGAACCACAGTTTCCTGGAGTTGCCACATTCCATCCCTTACGGAGGCAGGAGAGGAGAGCCCAGAGGATCCTTCATCAGAAGACCGTTTTGTCAAAGAGGTCCCCCTCAGGTGGAATATACTCAATTATAACTTTTTTTTTTTTTTTACAAGGAACACCCCCACACCCAGACAAAATTACTTAAAAAAGGTTTAAATCGAGTGTTTGAATATAAAACAAGAATTCATTCAACCTTTATTTATACAGATTGGTGTCATTGCACCTCGGGGACTCGTTTACGAGAGAGCTTTAAGAATGACTTGCTGTTTTTTTTTTTAACATGCTATAATGGAAAAAAAATGCAACAATTACCTTTAAGCCTGGTCAGCAATGTAGTTCACTTCTGGCTTTTGTAATTTATCATTTCTCTATTCAACATTTATTTATACAGTACAGGTTAATCTCATGGAGCCTCGGGGACTCATTTACAAGAGACCTGAATTTAACAAAGAGTGACAGCAGTGGACAACGACAATAATTCTGTGTTCAGGCCTGTAATTACAGTAAATTTATCAGGTCTGGCTCGGGGGAAAAGCTGGCTATGGGCTGGGGCCAGGTCAGATTTTTTAGGCTCGAATGCAACTCGGCTAAATGTAGAAGTGACTTGATATCTAAAAAAACATCTAAAGCTCAAACATGTGGGTGCATTAATGTGCAAATACTAAAAATTAAATCTCTTCAAACATCAGTCCCCCCTAAAGTTTAATGTTTACATTTATCTTGCAGATCCACGCACACATGATGCCAGGATCACCCATCTTCTCACGTCAGCCACTGACCCCACCATCACATTTTAACCAGGTTTATTCCCCAATCTCCCTGGGAGAAATCTCCATTTATCATTTATGACTTATACATTGTTTTATTTGTGTGTACTGTGTATGTATATATATACATATATATATCTTGCTGAATCAGACAGGGGACTTCAGGTTTCCTCCAAACCACCCTTGTCCCTCCTCTCCTCGGCCTCTGACTCCCAGGGTAATGCAGCTTCACTTCGGCGCCAGCTCCCCGAGACCCTCCACCTTTTACAGCCCCTCGTCTACCCCAGTGGAGCCTTTCCGGTAGGTTGTTGCATGTCACGCTTGTTTTAGGATGACCTGAGAGTTGTCGGTAAAAATTAAGAACAAAGTGTATTTTGCTTAGGAGTCTTGATCATTAGAGTAATAAGATCACAGTGGCTTTAGTTTGAATTAAAGTTCTGCAGTTAAACGTTAATTTAAAGCAAGTATTACAAAGATTGTTGTATCGTATTAACCTGCACAATGTCTCACTGACGTTATGTTTATGAGCCTAATTAGTTTTCCAGTCAACAGTACATTGTTTTGAACATTTGGCTTGTGGTCCAGTTTAAAGTGAAAATATTCAACGGGGCCAACTTTGACTGACAAGCCGTGCTTTAAAACTTCTTGCTCGTGGTGTAGCTTGACAGGCCAGGTGGCATCACAGTATTTTTATATAAAAACGTATGTCTTGCATGAAACATCTTTTGGAAGCTTGTGGCCGGCGAGTAAAAACGCACTCTCTGCTCAGCAGGTACCCCGGCCCAGTCACGCAACTCCATCCTCAACATAAACGACTCCTGAGTCAAAAACAGCGGCTGCTCCAAAGGTCAACACTACATCAAGAGATAATTTTGTATAAATGTTTATTCGGTAGTGCCTGATGGAAGGAGTTTATTCCTGCTTATAGAAAGTCTGAGGGCTGGGACCCTTACTGTCATCTCATGACCATTAAAGAAAAGGAGTGGATCACCCGGCTACTTATGATTCAGCTGCAGAGTGAGAACCCGTATCTGGAGGATTACTATTACCAGGTAGAAAATTAACAAAAGTATTTCTCAGGATTATATCACATCACACACAGTCTATTTTGTCTCATCTTTAATTTTAGTTAAATATGTCTTTTTCCTCTTTTCTCATTTTATTGAAGACTGCACAACATGCAGCCATTGTACAAAAACTAAATAAGAATTAAAGCAAAACAGCAAAAGTCAAAGAAAGCCCTTTTGCATGAAACTTAAAGGTTGAAAAATAAAACCTGATGACCCATTTTAAAAAGACAAGTCTGTCTCCCTGGAAGCAAAATGTAAAGCAATGAGGTTTAAAACTCGGCACTGTTTAACTGAGCTGTTTTTGGGTCATCTTGAACTCTCCAACAGGAGTATTATCGTCGAATAGAAGCCAAGTTGGCCGAGGAAGAGCTTGGCATCCGGAGCAAGAAGGAGCCACTGAAGCTCACAACGCCTTACATCATGAAAGTGGACGCCTACACTCCAGGTTTTTTTATTTTATTGTTTTTTATTTTTTTATTTTATTCATTTCATTTAAAAACATACACATACATACAATACAATCAAAAAATGTAAATAAAATGAAATGAAAGGTGGCAGAAGAAGAACTAGTCTTATGAAAACTGCCCCTTTTTACTTAATTCTGACGTAAATCAAAATATTTTTACAAAATTAAAATTAAAATGTAATACACATAAATTAAAAACATAAAAACTCAAACATCTTAATCAAAGCAGACAACAAATTAAGTAGATGTATATTAACGATTTCCGTATTCTTCCAAGAAACTCATCTTATCAGTCTCTTAAATGTACACAGTGATCTGGCATTTTTAACGTTATCATCCAGACCATTCCACAATCCTATTCCCTGAATTTTGTGGATCGTTCCTTCAAACTAGTACTAAAATAAAGCTTCACAAACATCTCAATTCCTTTAAGAAAATATACACTCTCTTTTAACAAAATTTGTTTGAATATTAATGGGCAACATGCTTTTATGTGCCTTATACATAAGCAACAAAATGTTATAATTAACCAAATCATAGAATTTCAGAATTTTCAGTTGATAAAATTAAAGTATTGGACTGATATCTAGTTTTTTTTTCCAGAATAATTCGTATGGCTCTTTTCTGTAAAATTAACAAAGGATTAGTTATAGTTTTACGTGCTTTACCCCAGACTTCAATACAGTAAACCAAATAAGGAACAACTATTGCATTATACAACATAAACATTGCTTTATCAGTGAATAACTCTCTTACTTTATACAGAACTGCTATTGATCTGGATATTTTTGTTCTCAAATTGTTTATGTGAGGTTTCCATGTTAATTTTTCATCAATAACACCCAAAAATTTCACCTCACTAACTCTACAAATTTCAGTACCATCTGTTTTCCTGTTGCTGTGTATCGTGTAATAGGTTTTATCCAGATTTAATGATAACTTATTTAAAAGAAACCAGAAATTTCACCTCACTAACTCTACAAATTTCAGTACCATCTGTTTTCCTGTTGCTGTGTATCGTGTAATAGGTTTTATCCAGATTTAATGATAACTTATTTAAAAGAAACCAGTTTTGTATTTTCACAAATTCTGACTGTATTAACTCCAGCATTTGTTCTGTATTATCACCCTTACAAATAAATGTAAGGGTGATGATACGGAACACGTTGCCTTTGTAATGCTACTGCACCATATTTAGTTGGTCATTAGCCAGTCTCTAAAAGAAACTACAAATTCTGGAAGAAACGCACACATGCAGTATGTTTGGGTAGCGTGCTGTTTAAGATGCACTGCTGCAGATTATCCTCAATCACAGTGTTTGTATTTTCAGTGGTGCATATTGAAGGCTCTTTAGGCCAAGTTGCTGTGTCCACGTGTTATTCTCCTCGTCGTGCCATCGGAGCAGTTCATGCAGACCAAGCTCAAAGTCCGGTTGAGGTCTGTCTTTTACCATTTTGTGTATTATAACAAGTGGATTTATCTTACAATGACATTAATTTATTCCCCAGGAACTAAACGACACCAGACAGCAGCGGTTAGAGGTTCTAAACAAA
>JBBPBX010002992.1:66816-85794 GCA_038048925.1 Garcialebias charrua
ATAAAAACTGTATTCTGGATGTAAGTGGAACATGTAACAGACTGAACAAACTTGTTTTTGATGTAGCTACAAAAACCATCTCTGAGTCTTAGACGTAATGGAAATGTTGACCTTTATTTACTGTTTTTATTTGAAGGTGGATGTGGACTTTGAGGGACTGTTTGGAAACATCAGCTCTGTCATCGACTTGTCCCAGCGGTTGTATAATGACCTTCAGGAGACGGACTCTATAGGTAATAAGTCATTTAACAAACTTGTCTAGTCTGGAAGAATCTTTTTATACTCTACTCTTGTTGCATCTATAAACATGTTTGAATTTTACTGGAGCAGCAAGTCTTTAAATGCACTTTAATATCATTCAGCTTCAAAATAAGCTTTTTAGCTATACAAGTAGTTATAATTATTTGAGTTTATTTTTGTATTTATTGCTTATGTACTGTACTGCATTTATTTACCCCAGAGCCTAGTTGTGTCTTAAAAATGTATCATGTATTTTGGTGCATTTTTAGTAGTATATTTTTTATTCATTTATTCATTTGTTTAAAAGAAACAAAATAAGCAAAACAAATGCATTAAAAAGAAAATAACATTTAATGAAAAGGGTGCAGAAAGAAGAAGAAAATTCTTATATCTGCCCCTTATTTTAAAAAAAATATAAAATAATTACAAACAAACAACGACCTACGCCTGAGCAATCTCCAAACTGAAAACAAAAAAACTTCAGGTATCCTTCACCTGGCACTATACCTTCCCAACAACTTTAACTTAATCATCTTTTTAAACATATAAATTGTTTTAGACATTTTATGGTGATATCAAGTCAACTCCACAATCCTATTCCTTGAATTACAACTCGGCTCCTTCAGACTAGTTCTAAATGGAGGTTTTACAAATATTTCCATTCCCTTCAGTTTATAATCTCTTTTTTATTTTTTATTTTTTATTTTTTTACACATTTTAATTGGATATTTGGGGCAATATTTTTTATGAGCTTTATACACGACTTGTAAAATACTGCATTCAACCAAATCATAAAATTTTAATAATTTCAATTGATGAAATAATATATTTGTTGGGTGACCATAGCACTTCCTACTAATAATTCTTATAGCTCTTTTTTGTAAAATAAAAATAGGGTTTGTAATAGTATTGCATGTTTTTCCCCAAACTTCAATACAATGGATTAAATATGGAACAATCATTACATTATACAGTATATACAAAGCTTTGTCATTCAAAAACTTTTGCTTTACACAGTAATGCAATTGATTTAGCTATTTTTATTCTTAAGTAATTTACATGAGATTTCCCTGTCAGCTTCTCCAATAACGACACCCACATTTTTATTTAATTAACTATGAATTTTAATACTGTCAGTTTTAAATGGGACTTTGATCATTTTCTTTCTATTACTAAATACCATGGAGTTTGTTTTTTCCTACTTTAATGATAGTTTATTAAGTTGGAACCAAGTTTGTATTTTTACTAATTCTGCCCGTATCATCTCAAACATCTGTTCAATATCTTCACCTGAACAAAAAACTGTGGTATCATCTGCAACTGCAAATAAAACACACTTCAAAAGCCCTGACACATTGACTTGATCATTCACAAATTAAACAACTTTGGTCCCAACACAGAGCCCTGAGGAACTCCACGTCCATTAACACAAAATTCTGACCGTACATCGTATTTAAACATTTGTTTATTTTTTCCTTTTGAGCATAAAACAAATTGCGGTGCATTTTGTTCATCCTTTCAGGAAAAGTATTTTTGAACTACAAAGCTGAGCTGGAGGAGGTCTACAAACTTTACTGCCAAAACCACGACGAGTCCAACACCCTGCTGGAGGTGTACGAGAAAGACAAAAACATTCAGCGCCACATCCAGGACTGTCTCGAGAGTCTAAGGTGCGGCGGGTGCATTTTTAATTGTTTTATTTTTAAACCTGTCTCATGGCTAAGGGATGAATGGGGAAACAGTGGCATTAAATAATCGACTAAACTAAAACGTGGAGCTTCATCTCAGTTTGTCTGAGATGTTGAGCAGAAATGTTGAGCAGTTCAGGAATGTGCTCTACCTCGTTTCTCCTGTCTGGTTTCACCATCTGTGCCTCCGATACTCGAGCAGTCACTGCGTTTGAGTGAAATTTAGTCTGGCTTGAAGATAAACACATGTTCTGTCAGACAGGAAGCTGCAGAACAAAGAGGCAGTGGCTCCGTACACTGAGCAGCCTAATCTGTGCTCACTCCTCATTGACAAAAAGTTTAGTTAGGTTTTTACAGTTCTCTTATTTTTTTCCCATTTTATAAGTTGCTAACCACTTCAGTCTGGATTGTTGCGCAACAAAATAATATGTGAAAAATTCCCATGTGCTGCCATTTTTCAGAAACTGGTTTGCCAAATTTTGTGTTTTTTCATCTGCACAAAAGCAAACTTGTTGAAACTCTCGCACACTATTTATTTTATTATCTTTCTCTTTCGTCCCACTCCTTTCAACAGGGCCATTTACCGCAAATGGTAAGTCTCCATAATGAGTGTCGGCATGATTTCCAGCATGATGATCATCCTGCCTGCATGCCAGTCGCTCACTAACCCCGCTGTGGGAACAACCTGTGTGTGTTCTGTTCCAAATTAAAGTGGACTTTTAAAACAGCTTTGCTTATTGGGCATAGGCTCATGCATGTGGTGTTGTGCATGTGTGCTGTTTTACTGTTGTGCAGAAAAGTATTATTTTGAATGTCCCTACCCTTTTCCTCTTCTGTGTTTGAGCAACGATGGTTGATTTGGAGACACAGCACCACCTACAGGACTAAACTGAGAACTATTTTTACTAGCAGTTCCAAATTCAACAAATTATTTCTCAGTTTTGTAACGTGATTTATCTCCTTTACCTACTAATTTAGGGTGATTTTTTTTTTAAATTTGGAGATAATTAGACATTTGTCTTTAAAGAGCAGAGTTAAGTACAATGGAACAGTAAGATTTAAAGTGTCCATTTTATTGGCAGTGTGGCGGGGGAACGTCAACTTTCCAGATTAGGACCAGAATAAAGGATTATTCCCAACTATTTGTTTCAACTGTTTTTATTGTATCTGACTGTTGACAGGCCCACCTTTACTGGGTTAACTGCAAAATATCTCAGGGGTGTCCAATCCTGGTCCTCAAGGGCCATGTGTAAAGGCTTCTTTGCTCCAATACACCTGATTTGAATAAATAGGTGATTAACAGCCTTGTACACAACATGAATGGGGTAATTTAATCAATGAATGAAGTGTGTTGGAACAGGGAAACAAGTAAAACATACTTGATAGTGGTCCTCCAGGACCAGGATTGGACACCCCTGTTTTAGATGAAGCAGACTGAGGTGTGATTTCCTCGCAGAACCTGTTTTAATCTTTGACAGTAAGAGTCTCAAATAAATACACCGTAAGTATTAAACTAATAAAACTCTCTAAACATCTGAAACTTGTAAAAAAATACATGGCAGTATTGTTCTTCACTAAACTGGACGCAGTAGCCTAGTCCACCATGAAATCTGAGAGTTTTTCAAAGTCAACGCTCGGCAATTGTATTTGAGACTTTTATTATGAAGGATTGAAACAAGTTTTGTGAGTTTTCGCAGCAGTGGGAGGGAAAATGCATGCTTCCATTTGTTCACTGGAGTCCAAGTTTGATTTTAAAGTTGACAGAAAATCTATTGGAATCCAGTAAATGCACGTTCAACTAAAATACTGCATTTTATTTTGTAGTTAACCCAGAAAAAGTGCACCTATAACCCTCAGAAACAATATTAACAAATGAAACACTTGCAGACAACTTTGTTTTCTGTATATTTGCACTTTAATGTCAACATTTACACTTTAATATTCCTCTTCCCACCCCACCTCGAGTGGCTCTAAAACACAGTTCTAGTTAAGTAATGTGATTTTCTTTTAAAACTTGTTAGTCCTGAAGGCTGCATCAAAACTAAGCAAATCAATCTTATCCGTCTTTGTATGCTCTCCAAATGTACTATCATATTTTAAAATCTACATTTGCTGACGTGTACATTGAGTTGTATAATCCATCTAAATGCTGACATGTCTCCATCACTGGGAAGAGCGGTTTCTTCCAGTGTGACCATCACGATCATCATTCCTGCCGCTTCACATTTTGTTTTACTCACATGCGGTGTCTGCGTTTGTCTTCCAGGGGTAAAGCGAATTACATCAACCTCGGCTCCTTCCTGATTAAGCCCGTGCAGCGGGTGATGCGGTACCCGCTGCTGCTGACGGAGCTGCTGGGGGCCACACCAGAGAGCCACCATGACCGGCCCCAGCTGACTCAGGCTGTGCAGGCCGCCAAGGAGATCAACACAAACATCAACGAGCACAAGCGCAGGAAGGATCTTGGTAAAAAAAAGAAAAGAAGAACTTGTCGCTTCTCTTTCAAAATGCACCTCAAGAATATTTCTTGTACACTCAGCTGATTTTAAATCATCTGTTTTTATAAAACTGTATTCAGTGCTTGGTTTCCCTTTAAGTTTTCCCTGCTCCGTCCACAGTTGTAAAGTACAGGAAGGGGGACGAAGACTCGTTCATTGACAAGATCTCCAAACTGAGCATGCACTCCATCATCAAAAAATCCAACCGAGTCAGCAGTCACATCAAGCACCTGACAGGGATTTCACTTCAGGTGCGTTTCTGCTTCAAGCAAAGATTTTTTATCTAAAATAAAAGGAAAAGCTCAAACAGTTATGACTAAATTATTATTTTTTTGTCTCCCCAGGTTAAAAGTGAGGAATTTGATGATTCAGAGAAAAAGTTCAGGCTGCAGGAGAGACTCATCAAGTCTTTTATCAGAGACATTTCCCTGTACCAGCAGCATATCAGGGTAGGAGCTTACTTTCATTTCAATAAACGTGTCTTTATATGACCAGCACCTTCATCCCTGAATGAATCTGTTTTAGGAATCGGCGTCTGTGAACGTCTTGGCTGCCATCAGTTTGAGTGATGTCTACACAGAACGCAGCGTTCTGGATCCCGAGCGCTTCCAGAGAGCTCACCGCACCATCAGCGACAAACACTTTACTCAGTTTGTAAGTCCTTCTTCTCTCTTTTGCACCTCAGAGGGGGTAACTTCACCTCCAGGGCAAAGTAGTGTGTGGCTGCAAATCCAAAAGAACATAAAATGAAAATGTTCTGAGAGTAAATATAATCTGCAAGTTTTTTTTCTTTTTCTTTTTCTTTTTGTTATGAAACACGCAACTTAAGAACCTTTAGAGGCATGTTAGTGTATTTGAGTGTAACTGGAAATAAACTCTTCCTACCACACAGAGGTCATCAGCTGTTCCTCTTCAGTTCAGCTACTTTAAAATAGGTTGTTTTTGTGTGACTCAGGATCAGACACTGCACAAAAAAAGAACAATTTGTTCAAATCAAACCTGATCACTGTGCTTTTTCTATTTGGTATTTTATGTTTTATAGAAATGTGTTTTAATGTGTTTATTGAAACTAAATGTCATAAGATGTGGGGGGGGGCGCATGAGAGCAAGATTTAAAGCTTAGCAGTAGGTTTCACTAAGCCTGTAATAAAGCCTAACAATAAATCAATTAATCGCATGTTAAATTAAAAATTATCGACGTCATTTTATCGGCTTTATCGTTTGTTTGTGTCTCTCTACTGAAGACACTGGATGACTAAAGGCTCAACTCAAGTGCTCTTGTCTGACCCCCTCTCTTTCTCTTTAAAATCCATTTTAACCACCCAAAATCACGTTTTTGGATAGTTAAAGATTAGAGCTACGAGCTAATCTACAGGCCGACCTCAGGAATAAACCTCCGTTTTGTCTAAGCTCCAAAATTTACTGTTGAAACCCGTGCCTTCGTGTAAAAAGATTTTTCTCTGCAAAAAGAAGCTGAGAACTTGTTTACTGATTTTTATTTATTTAGAGCTCAAATCACCGAGCGTCCGCCGTGTCACTGTCACATCAAGGGCCCTCTCCCATTTTTTTTTGTGACAGCTACTCAACTATCCATCCTTTGGTTCAAACAGTCTTATACTGCCATCAGGTGTTCAAAAAAGGTAGTACAAACAAATCAACATTTCTTGTAAAATTAGAAAATTAATTATTGTTACATTTCAAACAATAATATCGTTTATCGCAATAATTTCTGAGACAGTCGCCCAGCAAAATGTGTTATTGTGACAGGCCTAGGTTTCACCACTTGTCTAGTTAGAAGTTTGAGGTCATCTTTTTGCTTGAGTAAATTAAAGACAAAGCTTGAATGTTTTTATTTTGGTGCTCTAAATCTGGGGTGCGCACACTTTTTCAGCATGCGAGCTACTAAATGACCAAGTCAAAGTGATCGACCAGTGATCTGTTGGTGTTTTTTCAATGTTTATTGGGGGTAATAAACAAAAAACGAGTGGGTTTACATGAGAAATGCTGTAGTTTCCATGTCAGTCGGGTTGCCAGATAAGAAATTATGAATTTTCCCTGAAAATCTCCACTCTGAGGTCTGGTTTGAGAGAACAAGAGGCTGCCTTGTCTCTCAATCAAGTGAAAATGTTCATAGTGAGGATGGATGATAGGCTGACATCTATTTTTGATGCCATGTGAGCTACCCATAATGCCCTTGCGATAGACCGGTGGATTGCGATTGACATATTGGGCACCGCTGCTCTAAAGAAATGGGGCTTCTGCAGGGTCTTAAAACTTCATACGCTAAATATTCAAGTGTGAGGCTTAAAAAGTCTTATAATGTCCAGATTTTGCATTTTAGGTCTAAAAAAAAACATTTACAGTAGTTATAATTTAAATGTCTAGTTTGTTCTTTCATTGCTGCTTCTATCAACTGTTTTTAATGTGTGCCATCATCATTCGTTCATTTGTTCGGTTTTGTAGTTATATTTGAGGATTTCTGATGCTGTTTGTAACAAAATAAAAACGCAGCAACCCTGCTGGAAGGAGTTTATTTCCGGAGTAGTTTAGTGTACCGGTAGTTGTATTTGTCTTTCAGATGCTACCGCTCTACCGCTCTAAAACTCTCTTTATGACAAGTCCTGACTAAAATCTGATGATCTTCTGTCTCGTCTCCTCCTGAGCAGAAGGAGCGCACAGAGGCGCTGGTCATCCAGCCGCTCTCCCAGCTCCTCGTCATGTTCGCCGGGCCTCACAAGCTCATCCAGAAACGCTTCGACAAGCTGCTGGACTACGACAACTGTAAGGAGCGCTCCGATCGCCTGAAGGACCGCCGAGTCAAGGACGAGCTGCAGGTGACGCGCAACAACTACGAAGCGCTGAACGCCCAGCTCCTGGACGAGCTGAAGAAGTTCAACAGCGTTGCCGAGGGGCTGTTCAAAGACTGCGTGAAGGCCTTCGCTCAGGTCCAGAAGGACTTCATGAAGACGACGCTCGGAGAGCTCAAGCCTCTTCTGCAGGTTGGGCTCGTGTCTTCCTTCTTTTGCTGTAGCGCCTCACATTCACTGGAGTTTGCTGGACACTTGGAGACGCTCTCTGCACATTAACGTTTACCGATTCTGTTTCTGTACTCCATTTTCTCTAGTTTTCTAACAAAGTCTGCGCAGAAGGAAACCTGATCACCCAGTTTCAGGAGGAGTACAGCCACGTTCTCCGACTTCTGCAGAGCTTCAGCTTCTGCCCAGAGAACCTGCCTCCAGCCACAACCACAAAAAAACCGTTTGAGAAGAAGACGCTGGAGAGACAGACCACCAAAAAGCAGCTGCAGGGACATGTGAGTTTAATATTTTTTATAAATAACAAAACCAAGTTTTAGTCCTATATTTTCCGCCGTACACGTCGCATCAGTCCAATTAGGTCCAATAAAGTGGAAAAATCCATAAACGTGTTGCACCGCCGTATACGTCGCATCTATTATGCGTCACCGCTGACGCGTCGCGTATGTTACGCGTCAGCGCTGACGGCCCGGAAATGTGGGCCGGTGTTTTGCCAAAAATGGATTGGCTGCCAAATGGCCACAGGAGCGTGCACGGAAGGACTTTAACAAGATTAACACTTAAAAACAATTATTTGTTTGCTGAAAATTATAGCAAAGATGTGTCTGAGCTGAACTTTTCCTTAATAAATGAACTTACTGGTCAAATCCGCTGGATTTAAATAGTTTTGCTTGTCGGGTCTTCCAAACGTGTGCGCGCAGTGAAAACCTTCATCTCTTTAAACTTTAACAAGATAAACACCTAAAAAAATATTTGTTTGCTGACATTATAGTAAAAGTGTGTCTCAGCTGAACTTTTCTTAAGAAATGCACTTTGACGGTTAAAACATGGCAAAATGAAGCCGACGAAATAAAGCGGCTTTAAAATTACTACACGCTCACCTGCCCATAATGATGACAGAAACATTTATTTATTTATTTTTATTCAAACTCGATGAATTCTTCATCTTCTGTGTCGCTGGTGAAGAGTTCTGAGGTAACACGTAGTTCAGAGCTCCAGAGAGCAGGAGGCCGTGCTGCAACAGAGTGAGTCCGAGCAGATGAGTCTGCTGTCGGACACATGAGCTGGGAACGCTCGGTGGACCCTAGCGGCCGAAAGTGGTACTACGCCATATTTTCCGTCAGAATGAATGGAAACGGTCATATCTCAGCCAAAAATTGGTCTAAAAATATGGGGGAAAATCCATAAATATGTCGCTTAGCCATATAAGTCACAAGACATGCAAATTAGGCAAAAAATTGCGACTTATAGGCCAAAAAGTACGGTATCTAATAACGTATTTTTTTTTTTTACCTTTTTCAGCCCAACGTTAGCGCGCAGTCAGACGAGCATCGTGCTGAACTGCTGGGTCACTTTGGACCTGAGAAACTTTACCAGGCTGAGAGGAACTTTAATGCTGCTCAGGATGAGGATGTCTCCATCCAAGAGGGAGACCTTGTTGGTGTAATAAAGCAGCAGGATCCGATGGGGAGCCAGAACCGCTGGCTGGTTGATAATGGAGGTAGTTTATTTACTGTTAATCTAAAATTTAATTTAGCTCGGCATGAAATAACCGCAGCGTCTCAATCTGCTGTTTACTCTGTTTTGCAGTTACCAAGGGGTTTGTGTACAGCTCCTTCCTGAAACGGTACAACCCCCGCAGGAGCCACTCGGACGCCTCCATTGAGAGCCAGTCGTCCAATGAATCTGGTTATGGCGGCTCCTCGCCCGTTTTCTCCCGCCAGAACAGCAACAGCACCTTAACCTTCAACCAGGAGACGGCCACCGTCAGCTATTCTACATCGCAAACCCAAAGCCAGCCTTCGCCACACCCGTGGCCCGACTCCACCTCGACTCGCAGGAGCCACCACAGTGACGCCCCAAACCCCGAGTCCACACACCAGAGCAGAAACTCCTCCCCCCAAAGTCAGTCCAACCGCAGAGAGTATTCGGACCCAACGCACAGACACGCCCCCGGTCACAGAGACTCGCACGATTCCAGGTACGACAGCAGACTCAGAGAGACGTCGGACTTCTCAGAGACGGACTCGTCTCAGTCACAGAAAAACAGTCGCTCGAGAAATAGACTCGCAGAGAGAGGCCACGGTTCACCTCAGGGGAGGAACGGAGACGGGAGCAGCCAGAAGAAGTCTGCTTCCACCCGAGAGGAGCGCGGCGAGCCGGAACCAGAGGGCGAACTGAACTGCCAACAGGTGAGACCCGTCGCATCACAGCGAAGGAGTCGAGTCGAAATGAAAATAGCTGTCAGTTTTATAGATGGTGAGCTTTGAATTAAGTTAAATATAAATTATGTTAGATATATTGCATTTCCTGTGAAAATTCACAGTGTGAATGCTAATTGCTGAAGAGCTTGCTGAAAAACAGCTGAAATTAGCTTAAAACATGCCAAAATGTAGATGGAAGAACAAGCCTGAGTTAGCCGAACAAAGCAGTAAGAACACGTTTGCTGACTTAAGTTTCAATAAGCAGAAATTAGCACAAAAATGGCAAATTAGCTGAAAACCCCGAAATTAGCAAAAATACCTGGTACCTAGCCTGGTTAAAACCAGACCCTTGTCCTTCACTTCGCTTTGTACTAGTACAAAGCGAAGTGAAGGACAAGGGTCTGGTTTTAACCAGGCTACCTGGTACCTGAAATGGCAGAAAAAGTAGAAACTAGCAGAAAAAAGCTGAAAGGAGCATAAGCTGAAATAAACAGAAGTTAATTATGTTGAAAGTAGCATAAATTACTATGGAAAATTTGATTTTTTTATTATCTGAAAACAAATGAAATTAGACTTTTTTTAAATTCAACCTTAAACAGATAAGTCACATTGAGCCTCAAAGGCTCATTTACAAGTGAGACCTGTTTAAAATTGTTTTTAGAAAATGCTAAAAAATAAAATAGTTGGCAGAAAAGGTAAAACGAGCTTAAATGAGCAGAAGAAGAAACATGTTTGCTGAAAGAAGCAGAAATGAGCACAAAAAAGTGGAAACATCTGAAAAAGGCTAAAATTAACAAAAAACAGTTGAAAAGTAGCTAAAAAGCAGAAAGAAGCTTAAATTATAAGAAGTGGAGGGAGCACATTTTTGCTGAATTAGGCCGAAAAAAGTTTACATGAGTGCAAAAATTGTGGAATTAGCTGAAAACGGTTAAATTAGCATAATAGTAGAAAAACCAACTTGCAGAAATAAGCTGAAAGGAGCAGAAAGAAGTCAGAAGAAGCACAAAAATGTAGTTGGCAGAAAGAATCTGAAAGAAGTACAAAACAGCAGAATTTAGCTGATAGTGGCTGAATAAAAAGGTTACATTTTCACAAAGCTGAAAGAAGCTGAAGCGGAACAAAATGTGAAAGGATCAGTAAAAGGTTGTGAACAGATGTAAAGCTCTGAAGGATGTAAAATTAGCTCAACATGAGAATACTACTGTGATACAAAAAGTGGCAGAAAAGGCTAAATATTCCAAAAGGCTAAAGTTGCACCAGTACTAAAAGTCATAGTAGGATTGTCCTTGAAAGAGCTGAACATTTTGATATGATGTGTTGAAATAGCACACACATTTTGGAACAAGAAAGATGCTGAAAAACATACGTAAGAAAAATAGATCACAATAGAGTGAATGCTTCATAAACATTCACACAATAAATTTGATGTGGTTGTAGTTGAGAGTCATTAACAACACACATTCTGAGCATCTCACAGTGTCTCGTGAGTTTAAGACTAAACATTATTTAGAAGTTTTGGCCAAAATGGCAACGTCTCTTAGTCTAATACGCTGACATGAAAGGTGGCGGTGGATATGCATTATTTCAAAGAATCCTGGGCCATTTGATTGGATTTGTCAGTGCTAAACAATTTAAATAAAAAGAATGTCTTTTCTTTTCAGATTTATTATGCTCTGTACTCTTTCGAGGCCCGATGCGCCAACGAAATGAGCATCTCTGCCAACGAGCGCCTGCGGATCCTGGAGTTCCAGGACATGAACGGCAACAACGAGTGGTGGCTGGGAGAGGCCGACGGAGGCAGGCGGGGATACGTGCCTTCCAACTACATCCGCAAATCTGAGTACACATGAACGAGCGTCCCATCGAGGACGACGCTTCAACTAGAAGAACTCTGCGAGCACCAAGAGAACAAAAACAATCACATCTTGATATGCTGTAACTTATTTATAAAGTGTTTTGATAGTGACTGACCAGTGCTGCAGACTCTGCTCCTGCCTATATTTATACATTTTTATCTTTTTTTTTTTAAACTTGCCTTCCCATTTCCAGTTGAAAACCTGTGAATTGCCACATTCTTTGAGGCTGGGGTCAGTGAGTTGTACGTTGAATCAAACAGTCTTACGGTTTGCCACATTGGGAGATTGCAATAGAAATGTGAATGCCTAGAGCCTTTAATAACCTTTGACACTACTTTTATGGAGCAGGAGGTGATTTTCTCTTTGACGGTCCGTGTTTGAGGCACTCGTGGTAGCTGCAGGTTGTGGAGCCATCGGTAACAGTTTGGAGTGTTGTGTGGAGAAAAATCAACGATGGCAACATGGAGCAAGGTTTACAAGCACTCCCTTTGGACTCAGCAGCCTGGTTACTTTTTGAGCAGGTTGTAAAATATCTTCCTGTAAGGAAAGGGGAACGGTGTGAGAAGCATTTGGGCTCATTAAAACGTTACTCCACATGTTCACCGTGTGTATTTAGTACGATGTAATTCTGTATATTGAGAACATGATCTCGTGTCCACTGTAAAGCGATCATTGTTTGAATAAAAAAAACTGAAATGAAACCGTTACTGAGGTATCTTGTGAACCACTGGAGGAACTTTAATGAAAATGGAGGTTTGTCTACAACTGATTCACTTCTGGAGTCAGCCCTTTTTTTTTATCCCAAAGGTAAATTAAATGATGTTGTAGCTCGTTATCCTCGTTTCATTAAAAGATGTTATACAAAAAGGATTCCAAAAAATGTTGGGACACTAAACAAATTGTGAATAAAAACTGAATGCAATGATGTGGAGGTGCCAACATCTAATATTTTATTCAGAATAGAACACAAATCACAGATCAAAAGTTTAAACTGAGAGAATGTATCATTTTAAGGGAAAATATGTTGTTTCAAAATTTCATGGCGTCAACAAATCCCAAAAAAGTTGGGACAAGTCCATTTTTACCACTGTGTGGCATCCCCCCTTCTTCTTACAACACTCAACAGACGTCTGGGGACAGAGGAGACCAGTTTCTCAAGTTTAGAAATAGGAATGCTCTCCCATTCATGTCTAATACAGGCCTCTAACTGTTCAATCGTCTTGGGCCTTCTTTGTTGCACCTTCCTCTTTATGATGCGCCAAATGTTCTCTATAGGTGAAAGATCTGGACTGCAGGCTGGACATTTCAGTACCCGGATCCTTCTCCTACGTAGCCATGATGTTGTGATTGCTGCAGAATGTGGTCTGGCATTATCTTGTTGAAAAATGCAGGGTCTTCCCTGAAAGAGATGACGTCTAGATGGAGCATATGTTGTTCTAGAACCTGAACATAGTTCTCTGCATTAATGGTGCCTTTCCAGACATGCAAGCTGCCCATGCCACAAGCGCTCATGCAACCCCATACCATCAGTGATGCAGGCTTCTGAACGGAGCGTTGATAACAACTTGGGCTATCCTTGTCCTCTCTGGTCCGGATGACATGGCGTCCCAGTGTTCCATAAAGAACTTCAAATCGTGACTCATCTGACCACAGAACAGTCTTCCATTTTGCCACACTCCATTTTAAATGACCCCTGGCCCAGTGCAAACGTCTGAGCTTGTGGAGCTTGCTTAGAAATGGCTTCCTCTTTGCACTGTAGAGTTTCAGCTGGCAACGGCGGATGGCACGGTGGATTGTGTTCACTGACAATGCTTTCTGGAAGTATTCCTGAGCCCATTCTGTTATTTCCTTGACAGTGGCATTCCTGTTTGAGGTGCAGTGACGTTTAAGGGCCCGGAGATCACGAGCATCCAGTAGAGTTTTACGGCCTTGACCCTTACGCACAGAGATTGTTCCAGATTCTCTGAATCTTTTGATGATGTTATGCACGGTTGATGATGATAACTTAAAAGTCTTTGCTATTTTACGCTGGGTAACACCATTCTGGTATTGCTGCACTGTCTTTCTGCTTAGCTACCATCTTGGCTTCTGAGAGACACTCAGAGAAGCTCTTTTTATACCCAATGTATTAATTGGTCTTCCAGCTGTTTTTTTCCAGCCACTTATTGCTACTTGTCCCAACTTTTTTGGGATTTGTTCCATCCATCCATCCATTTTCTTCCGCTTATCCGGGGTCGGGTCGCGGTGGTAGCAGCCTAAGTAAGGAGGCCCAGACTTCCCTCTCCCCAGCCACTTGAAGCAGCTCCTCTGGGGGAATCCCAAGGCGTTCCCAGGCCAGCCGAGAAACATAGTCCCTCCAGCGTGTCCTGGGTCTTCCTCTGGGTCTCCTCCCGGTGGGACATGCCCGGAACACCTCACCAGGGAGGCGTCCAGGAGGCATCCTAACCAGATGCCCGAGCCACCTCAACTGGCTCCTCTCGATGTGGAGAAGCAGCGGCTCTACTCCGAGTCCCTCCCGGATGACTGAGCTTCTCACCCTATCTCTAAGGGAGAGTCCAGACACCCTGCGGAGAAAACTCATTTCAGCCGCTTGTATCCGAGATCTCGTTCTTTCGGTCACAACCCAAAGCTCATGACCATAGATGAGGGTGGGAACGTAGATCGATCGGTAAATTGAGAGCTTTGCCTTTCGACTCAGCTCTCTCTTCACCACGACAGACCGGTACAGCGCCCGCTTCACTGCGGACGCTGCACCTATCGATCTCACGCTCCAGTTTTCCCTCATTCGTGAACAAGACCCCGAGATACTTAAACTCCTCCACTTGGGGCAGGACCTCCTCCCCGACCCGGAGAGGGCATGCTACCCTTTTCCGGCTCAAGACCATGGCCTCGGATTTGGAGGAACTGATCCTCATCCCGGCCGCATCACATTCAGCTGCAAACCGCTCCAGCGAAAGCTGTAGATCACGATCTGATGAAGCCAATAGGACCACATCATCTGCAAAAAACAGAGAAGCGATTCTAAGGCCACCAAAACGGATCCTCTCAACACCTTGGCTGCGCCTAGAAATTCTGTCCATAAAAGTTATGAACAGAATCGGTGACAAAGGGCAACCTTGGCGGAGTCCAACTCTCACTGGAAACGAGCCTGACTTACTGCCGGCAATGCGGACCAAGCTCTGACACCGGTCGTACAGGGACCTAACAGCCCATATCAAAGGGCCTGGTACCCCATACTCCCGGAGTACCCCCCACAGAACCCCCCGAGGGACGCGGTCGAATGCCTTCTCCAAGTCCACAAAGCACATGTAAACTGGTTGGGCAAACTCCCACGCACCCTCCAGGACCCTGTTGAGGGTGTAGAGCTGGTCTAGTGTTCCACGACCAGGACGAAAACCACACTGCTCCTCCTGAATCCGAGGTTCGACTATCCGACGGACCCTCCTCTCCAGAACCCCTGAATAGACCTTACCAGGGAGGCTTAAGAGTGTGATCCCCCTATAGTTGGAACACACCCTACGGTCCCCCTTTTTGAATAGGGGAACCACCACCCCAGTCTGCCAATCCAAGGGAACTGCCCCCGATGTCCACGCGATATTGCAGAGTCGCGTAAGCCAACACAACCCCACAACATCCAGAGCCCTAAGGAACTCAGGGCGAATCTCATCCACCCCCGGAGCCTTGCCACCGCGGAGCTTTTTAACCACCTCGGCGACCTCAGCACCAGAGATTGGAGAGCCCGACCCAAAGTCCCCAGGCTCCGCTTCCTCAGTGGAAGACGTGCCAGTAGGATTGAGGAGGTCTTCGAAGTATTCCGCCCACCGACTCACAACATCCCGAGTTGAGGTCAACAGCACGCCATCCCCACCATAAATGGTGTTGGTCGCGTACCGCTTTCCCCCCCTGAGACGCCGGATGGTGGACCAGAATCGCCTCGAAGCCGTACGGAAGTCATTCTCCATGGCCTCTCCGAACTCCTCCCACGCCCGAGTTTTTGCCTCAGCAACCACCCGAGCCGCATGCCGCTTGGACTGCCGGTACCTATCTGCTGCTTCCGGGGTCCCACAGGCCAAAAAGGCCCAATAGGACTCCTTCTTCAGCTTGACAGCATCCCTCACCGCCGGTGTCCACCACCGGGTTCGAGGGTTGCCACCACGACAGGCACCAACAACCTTGCGGCCACAACTCCGATAAGCTGCCTCGACAATAGAGGCGCGGAACATGGCCCACTCGGACTCAATGTCCCCCGCCTCCCTCGGAACGTGTTCAAAGCTCTCCCGGAGGTGGGAGTTAAAGCTCCGTCTTACGGGAGACTCTGCCAGACGTTCCCAGCAGACCCTCACAATACATTTGGGTCTGCCAGGTCTGACCGGCAGACCCATTGGGATTTGTTGACACTGTGAAATTTTGAATCAACATATTTTTCCTTTAAAATGTTACATTTACTCAGATTAAATTTTTTATCTGTCATCTGTTCTATTGCGAATAAAATATTGACATTTGCCATCTCCACATATCATTGCATTCAGTTTTTATTCACAATTTGTTTAGTGTCCCAACTTTTTTGGAATCCGGTTTGTACGCTAGTCACTAGTCTAGTCAATATACAGTAGTATATTATTGGTATATTATAGGTATAATAGTCAATAGTGCACAACAACACACAATAACAAGCGTAATCATGAAGACCAAGGACAAAGTTGCTGAGAAGTTAAATCAAGAGCTGGTAATGGAAGCCAAACTTTAAGGGAACGCTGTGCTGCTGTCCATCTGAAAATGAAAAGCACATGGCACAGTTCATCCGTACCAAAATGGCCGTCCACGTAAACTGACAAGCTGGCATCGAACCAGAAAGCCCCCAAGGTAAGTGGAGGAGCTGCAGAGATCCAGGTAGAAGAATCTGTCCACAGGACAACTATAAGTTTCTCCACAAACCAGTGGCAATTTTCTAGATTGCAAAAGCGCTATATGTTTCTCACTGAATTTTATAAGAAAAACAAAACGTAGGTTGCCTTAACAAAAACCCTTTATTGAAACAGCAATAATATAATTAACATATACTCACAGCCCAGCTTTGAGTTAAAAGCAACATTACAAACTCACAAAGCTGAACCTGTCAGTCAGTAGTCCATGATTTCAGTAGGTCCGCTCCAAGTCGAGCCTAACAAAGTTACCAGATGGTTGCAGGGACATTCCTGTGCATCGTTCACCTGCAGTATGTGTGTTTTTAATAAAAAATAAAACTTCAAAACAGTCTGCTCTCCTCACTGCTGGCCACACAGCTCTCAGTCTTCCCTGATAGTAGTCAAAAAAGGGAAACTTTAAATTTAATTTCAGCAATTTCCCATCCCACCTCCCAACGATCTGAATTCAGTTTCCATAACCTTTATCTTGTTGAATCTGTAACAACAATGGTCCTCTAAAATTATTTAAAACATTTAGTAGATTTGAGAAAATTAGCCAAGAAATCCCCTTTGTTCTGCACATACATCAACCATTATTTCACCTGACAAGACCTAGCTGTCCATCTTCAACATGCTTGATCTCCTTCATTGCAACTACAGCAGTTCACTTTTGAAAACCCCACATATCTCTCAATTTATCAAAATTTAAAAAAATAAATAAAAATAAACCATGCTCTTGCAGCAAAATCAATTAATGCAAAATCGATATAAAAACGTATGCTCTATGCATTCTCTATTGCAGCTTTACTGGATACATTTGTTTTCACTGTGTTCTGGATGGCGGCTGTGGAAGAGGACGAGGTGGAGCTGGATTTCTTCTCCATGGATCTGAATGACGTCGTGATGGTAGAGGACTTTTTCTGCACCGTCTGGGTGGTCTTCTTCCTCTTGACCTGAAGCACCTCCATGGCGTCCATGTTGACGCCTCGTTGAACCTCCTCGCTGGTCTCCACCTGCTCCGAAGTTTGCTGTTGTTGCTGCTGCTCCATCTGCTGCTGGTGATGCAGCTGAAAGAACGAGATAAAGGAAACAATATGAACTTTTTATTGTTCTATGTTCTTGTCCAGAATCCCCCCTTCATTTACCATCATCATGTGCTGGTACTTTGCAATAGCCTCCTCGGTGGTGACTCCCTCAGCGAACCCCAGCTCTGCAGCTCGGCGGGCCATCTCAGCCTTGTGGGAGCCAGGGGGGGTCCACCCCAACCCTTTCATGCAGTTCAGGTCAGATTTGTAGTTCACCTGAAATCAACAGGAGCACTAAATAATTCAAATCATCTCCTTTGTTCTTGTGAATGTTAAATCAGCATTGTTTTCCTGTTTTATTTTTCTGTATGTTTTATTTATTTGTGCAAATTAACTACTGCTGCATATATGTGCTCTTTTAGCTATTTATACATCAAACCATATGGCTTATGCAGGAGATGAATTCATTCAACCTTTATTTAGTCTCATTGAGCCACAAGGACTCATTTACAAGAGAGACCCGTTTTAAACAAAGAGCACAGATGAGGTACAAACAACAACAATCATATAAAAAGCATATAAAATGAAAAAGTAAATAGAAGAAATTATATTGTAGGGGGTACAGGGGTGATCAGTTTTACTAATTTAAAATTTGTAATTTTACCTGTCCACCAGATGTAAATTGAGCAGGGTTTAGACTGACATATTATTCAACTTTGCCATAGTTCTTTGACTAAGACATAAGCCAGCATATTAACACATGTTCATTCAGCATATTAAGAATACACCGCTCATGCAAATAACAAATGACAGAAGGTTATGTTGAATTAGAAGAAAATTAAAAGAGTAGAAATAGTCTCTTGTGATGATTATGTTCTTAGATTCAGACTAAATGGAAATAAACTGTGTTAATGTCTGTTTTACTGAGAGGATCAGTAAAAGGTATCTCACTGAGAGATTCAGTGATAAGGTGTGTCCATCGCAGTCTCAGTAGACCACGGTCTAGTCCACTACAATATTATAATGAAACAAAAAACATAGCTACATTATAAAGTAGTGTAAAATACTAAAAACAGGAACATGTCTGCGTTGGTTTTTGCAATGAACTTAGCAGTTGTTTAAAATCCCTTAGAGAGGTCAAGGTCGGCAGCTTCAGATCTTTTTGCAAGGAATTTTATGTTACGGGAGCGGAGGAAGAGAAGGCCCTTTTGCCAAGTTTGGTCCGCATTGAGGGGACACTGCATGTAATCATGTCCTGAGAGCGCACGCTGTAGCTGCACTGACAAAGTGACATGTAGGAAATGTATGAAGGCAACAGCCCAAGAAGTGAATTAAAGATGAAAATGTACCAGAGTCGGTGTGAAATTAATAATGACCAGTTCACCAGTGAATACAGGGTGCAGTGGTGTGTACAGTAATTACAGCCAGTTATGAATCGTAGTGTACCGTGATAAACGGCGTCCAACATCTGCAGAGTGCTTGTAGGAGAATTCATGCAAATAATGTCACCGTGGTCAGTGGAGGGAAG